>PNEQ01091583.1:7500-89548 GCA_003012365.1 Medauroidea extradentata | reverse complement strand
TGGCATGCCACAGCCACTGAATTGTTTGGCATACCTACAAATTTTCATCCCTTAATATCAAATGGTTCCCGTCAAATTCAATAAAAACCATACTTGCAACCCCATCTTCACAGGGGTTTCCTGCCCTTAGGAGTGGTTTCCAGGCATTCGTTGCCAGACATTTTCTAACTGTTATTTTGCAAGGAACATCCTGTCACAGATTGTCGCAGAGCTGATGACTCACCCTGTATATGGCCCTAGTGCAGCTTTTAAACACGTTTACTCCGCACTTACTGTGCAGCGAAGTGTATTTATTTATTTCGCGTATGGCTTGATACACAGCAATATCATCGCATATCATGTACATAGCGTGAAATCTATAGAAGCTTGTCTAAAATAGGTATAAACATATACAGCGAAAACACAAAGACAATCAATAACTTAATTCTTTAATAACGATGTACAATTGTCAGTCTGCATTCTGGGGTGATACGTCTGATAGTTTGGTCAGCTTCAACGCGTTCGCATTTTGGAATTTGTAGTCTATGAATTCTTCTTCTTTCAGTCTTGCATTTTTCACGATGTTCCGTTTCCAGTTTTGTGTATTTGCTTTTCGTTTATTGCCACTTCCATATTCGTCCACCGCGCACAAAGACTTAACAACTTAGTGAACCTGTATAGTATTAACATCATACAGTCTAGGATAAACAAGACAAACAAATAATGGATGCCAGCTCACAAAACATAACATTTCAACATTAAGAAAGTCACGTCAACATACACATGACTCGCTGTTATTTCTATGGCATCATTTCCACACGTAAAAGTGCTTCAGTCAATGACTGAGGACCTTTCTGTAGGGATTCCTTAAATTCACACATCAGCCATGTGCTTCATATAGCTCTGACTGAGGTCCTTTTGTTGTAGTACGTTGTATTTACCCCTAAGTTTTAATTTTATGGCCCTAAGTCATTTTCGTCAAATTTGTAACTGAAATCATTTTTTGCTGGGGCAGATTCAGAACAAATGGCCCTTATGAATTGATTAATTATTTTAGCAAGTTAAAATTTTTTGCCCATCAGGTATTGGTTTCAAACTTGCAATCTTTGGATAACAAGACATGCGCTCAAGCCCACTTTTTTTATTGTCATCTTTTTTTCAAAAAAAGTGTTTGGTGCAGCTGCGATGCGGAAGCTTCCGCATCACCACTGCACCAAACATTCCCCCCTTTAATGTGACTTAATTTGAGTGACCCCAGTACTTTGCGTGAGACAGTTTGTGTAGTGACAATTTTTGAGACCCAAATGGACAAACACAAATTTACACCCAGCCAGACCTGGGAATCGAACCCAGAACACCTCCGCGCCAAAGCCAGCCGCTCAACCAACTTTTTTTTTTCTAAAATGTTAGGCTCCTTGGCGAGGTCGCAACATCGCCAATGATCCAAACATCCCCCCTTTATAGCTTTAGTATTTGACAATTCCCCAGTTGTGACAGTACTTGGTGACTCTGACAATTGAAAAGACGCTAACGGACAAACACAAATTTTACACCCAGCCAGACCTGAGAATCGAACCCAGAACCCCTCGTATCCAAGTCGGTCACTCAACCAACTGAGCTACGGGGGGTCGGCTTCCAAATGAGCCACGGGGGGTCGGCTCTGAGCTACGAGTACAATGACGACAGACTGTGTTCAAATAGTGTACATGTAAAAATAACTTTTGTACCAGATAATTGTTCAAATTAAATTTACTTTCTTTACATTATTTAGCAAAACTGTGTCATTGATTTTGTACTGTCACTAAATTTTTGAGTTTCATTTTCGCCGGCGCATCGCACCGATCATTGTTTAATTTAGGGAACCAGGAAGCGTATGTTGTCTGCTTGTAATTAAGTTTCGTCAGAAGCGGGTCACTGCTGACCGCTTGTTGTGGCATGCATTTGGGGCTGCAGACTCGGTGTCGTTGTTGTGATAGTTTGCAGTTTTAGAGGCGATTTGCTTAGCTCTGGTTGCGAAATTGGGGCTCTTTCGGGGTGGATAATCCGGTGGTGTGCCAACTATAGGCGGGTTTCGCTGATTTGTCGTGCCGAATCGTAGGAGTGGCAGTGCTGTTTTAGGGCGTCGGTCGCCTAGTAGTGCGGTCATTCTCGTCTTGATCGTTGTCATAATGAGACAATTCCAGTGAGTCGACTTCAAACAGAGTTCTACTAAGAGTCAAAGTCAGTAAGTCACTGCTGGGTGGGCTCCTGCCCCACCCTGCCATCTAGTTATGTCTTAGTTGTAGCATAATCAAGTTATTTTAATGAAGCCATAGGAATAATTAATGTTTAAAATAAAGCCTTAGATCGCACAGTGTGCAATATGACCAATCTGGGGGGACAAAATCCAAGAACGCTATTCTGCCATACCAAACGATTTTTATTACTGACTTTAGGGTTTGCGAACTCATAATATTGACTCTTAAGTTCTAGAATAACGATCAGGCTATTATTTGCTTCAATTAGGCCCTACATTCGAAATCCTGTAAAAAAATGAATTTGTGTTAATTGGTTTAACTAATTAAGTATTTTAATCTTAGGCTTAACTGCATATTATATGCATTAAAAATCGCTTTGTTGTCATTTCTGTACAATACAAAATAATGACCTTCACTTTTACCCTAATACTATCACCAATAAGAAATATCTTAATAGATTAATCGCAGCATGAGAATTAATGACATATTGTATATTTACTACAAACATGGATTATAATTTATGTTTAAAAACAAAAGTCCAGTAATTTTACAAATAGGCACAATCCTATCCATAACTGTCACCATAGGCTATTGTTTTTAAAATAATAATTTAATTAAATTATAATTTTTAATATGTGCTGCAACATTAATATATAAATATTTTACAAATACAAACACGTTGGCTAGTAACATTCTCACCATTCACAGTTTTTCCCAATATTGTATAAATCGTGTCATTACTAAATGCATATTGCTCTTCCATTAAAATTATTGATTTTGAGATGTCTATTTAAAAGTTTAATTTTTTAATACTTGGTCAATTTACTCTTAGTTATAATTATTGTCACTATTCAAAGTTATTTAGCTCAGTGAAAGCCATCTGATAGTTAACTACATACTACATAGATATTAAATTATTAGTTGTAGCACTTTTTAAAGGCAATTAATGAAAATGCATAACATTTTATATGTATGCAAATCATTAGTGTCTCCATATACATTATATTTTCAATAAAATAATAGCAACAAGACAGTTACTTACATACCAACCTTGATCTTGGTTGTATGTACACCATACTAATACATTTAACTTCTGTCCTAGTCACTAATATCACCATTCACACATTTAAACTAGTAAAAAACAGCATTTTAGTTAAATTAATATGACATTTGTATTAAATACCGTTATAACGTTTTTTAAATATTGTTATTATACCGAAAAAACACTTATTTTTACTCTAATTAGTAAGGTCAACATTCACTTTTTTTTTCAATATGCTGAAAGTTACATAACAATTAATTGCTCATTATGTGTGTATGTTATGTGTATTTTGTCCAGTAAAAAGTGGCTGCAGAAATAAAAATTGCTAGTAAATAAACAAAATGAAATCAATTATATATTGATTGAGATGGTGGCATAACATAGTTACCTTGTAATGTTTCAATTTTTCAAATTAAATATATGTTGTTAAAAATTTTTCTTTTTATTCACTTGACTGAATTAGCTGCCACCTAAGAATAGAAAGAATACACAAACTTTGGTTGTAACATATGTATTTAACACACACAAATAACTAACTTAATTTGACGAACCTAAATTAACCATTAGTATCACACGTAAAGTTGTTTTCATAGAGTAAAAATAATAATTTTTAGTCATCAAATGAATAATATCAAAAAACAATAATAATTTAGTTAATATATATGCACATGCAAAAGTACACATTATTCGCATTTAAAGTTACTGACTGGAAAAAAAAATCATGATTTTAACACTCACTTTGATTACTAGGCGTATTTTAGCGGTTGAATTGTTCACAAGCTGTTCGCAAGCGTTTGCGGAAACTGTTAGCATTTACAAAAGATCGCTAAAATGCAATAACCAATGTATATGGAGTTTCGAAATCATATATTTGCTAATGCCTTATCAGGAATAGAATTGGACTGTATAAAGCAAAACACTTCTTCGCGAATACGTTTGTTGGAAAATAGACTGCTGTCACTATTTGTTTTACATGTACAACATAATAAATTGTAGAAGGAAATTTAATTATGCAGCTGCATAAAATTAAAAATTAAAATTACGTCATTTTCTTTTAAAATAACCTGAGCCTCGTCCATATCACATAAAAATAGTTTGTTTTGATTTCAGATTTATTCGAGGTAAAACAGGAAATAATGGTAAAGGTAAACATCCTGTTAACAAACCCTGTAACCGTCCTCGTGCCTCGGTTGTCAGAAACGTGCAAACACCCTCGGCCTGGTTGCAGCATGTTTGCAAACATCCTTGTAAACAGGAGCGCTAAAATGCTCTGTTCACAGGTACCGCTACCAATTCAACCGCTAAAATACGCCTACTGTCTGTGTCAATTGTACTATGTGGTTGTGTATTAGATGTATTGGGTTCAAATGGCGGATTTGACAGTTATTGTAGTGGATTAAATTTCTTTTGAAGCCACTTGGAATTTTTCGGCACAGATATGACAAAATGCATGTTGCTTTGTATGCATCGCTCACTCAGTTTGACTAAAAACAGTGTAACATGGTTATTTATTTTTATTTTTTACCTTTTCCGGAATATCTGCCACGTCATATAACCTAACTATGAAGTTGCTAACATCATCTTTTCTTATATTATTGCTAGTGCAAGTCCAAATATTAGAAATGTCCTGTCGCGAAATTCGCACCATGCCTTGGAAAAAACTTGAAAGCAAGTATGCGCAAAAATAATTGTGGACAATTTTTTAAAACTCCATTTGAATTTTAGGTTATTGTATTTTTTCGTTGTTGTAATATGTGTTTGCAAATTTTGAATTTTGCAATATTTATAAACCCTTTTTAGTTAGTGTTAGTGCGAAATAATCAACAAAACCTTAATAGATGATTTACTTGTCCATAACAAAAGGTAATAACACACTGGCTGCCTTTAGCGTGCCTTGAAAGACCGGGCTCCGCGCGATGACTGGCTTGTGTATACAAGCTCCTCCGAGACTAGCGGTCTTATCAGTATCCTGGAACCGACGCTGCAGTTTAAAACTGCCAACCGTGCACGTTATTAGATGCTCCACTGTCTGTACGATAACTTCTTAGTGAAGACGGGTCCAGAAAAAAATGTTGGAAAAATTGATTTTGTCCGACCAGATTGGTAATATTGCACACTGTGGATCGGGAACACCAGACCGCGAACCAGTCCACAGACCTTTCGTCTGTACCGTAGTACGGACAATTGTTGTTTGATTTTGTTTAGATTGCAATGTCACATTTAGATTTTCTATTGATTTTAAAATAATCCAAGATAGAGTTTTTTAGTCTTTCAGATCTTTAACTATTTATAATTTTTAATAATGTGATAAAATTTTTGAAGCCAAAGTTCCTATTTTGTTGTAAAACTTTTTTTTATACTTGTATTATATGTTACAATTTGATAACTAATTATTTAATTTATTAGATTGTCCCCCATAATATATTGATTGCGATAGAATGTGTCATGTGGAAATGCTGGTGAACTAAGTTAAGTGGTATTCAGTATTTAAATTCTCATATGCCTACTACCTGTACAGGCAGATAGTTAACATCCGTGTCCCGAGTAATTGTATTAAACTCGCAGTTTTCACAGTTCTTTCAGATATTTTAATTGTATAAAATTTTCGAAGTGGTTTACTTTTGCCAAGCGAATTTTACTCTACCCCTGTGTTGTTTTGTTTCCACTATAACTTTCGTGGTGTTCACAGTTAATTTTTAACCAGTTATTTAATTAAAGCCTAACAATATGTACTAAATATTAAATAGTATTAACTATTTCTGTCCTACAAAACCTTAAAGCGGGAAATTTAATCATTTTTATATGATTAAAAAAAACATCAGCGAAAAGCACGCACGAAAACTTGAAGTAGGCAATTGAAACATTTTTATCCCAGATAGCCTGCAATTGACTTGATTTAGGCTTGCCATTTCAAGCCCTATTTGGTAAGTTTGATTCAAGCTTAGTCAAGCCTATTTTTTACATCCTGCCTTGTACGAGGCAACCTTGTTACAAGCTTGCAGCAACCTTGAATCTAGCTTCCCTAACAAGCTTGATGCAGAATTGTCGTGTGGAGACTAGTTAGCTGGATTCAAGCTTGATTCAAGCTTATGGCTTAACATGAAAGGGTGCTGCAAGCTTGCAGACTTGTCATGGGTAGCTTGATTCAAGCCTGAATGAAGCTTTTTTTTTTGCTGTCAGTGATGTGATTCAAATAAATGCATGCATGATACTTAAAAGTGAGCATTTGATTAATTTTACATTATTCATAGAAATGCATGCATGGAAACTCAAAGTTGGCAATTAAATCATTTTTATATGATAAAACCATCCAAATAAATGCATGCACGAAACCTCAAAGAGAGGCAACTGAATCATTTGGACACGGGCTGAGGGTTGAGGGCATGTGGTCAAGGCCACCATTAAAAACCGCCACGATAAGCACCTTGCAGTCAGTTACTTAGAAGTAGTAACTATTTCTACTCTACGAATCCTTAAAATGGACAATTGAATCATATTTATATGTTTCAAAAATCCTCAATGAAAAACATTTCATCATTCGCTGTCTGATTTAATTTAGACAAATCCAGGCTATGTAATCTGTGACTCATAAAAATATGTAAATAATTTGTAATTTCAAAACATAAATATAATATAATTGCGTCTAGAGAAATCCAGGAAGTAGGCCTTGTACAAGAGGTATTCAATTCCAATGTCTTGTAATTTGCTACGGTAGAAGATAGGTTCAGTTCTTACTGGGGAGACATGGGCTAAGATACCGTTGCGACATCATGGATTTACTTTAAGGTCGAGATCTTGGGTTTATATCAAGTCCACTATCTTGGTATAATTTCCCCTTAAATTTTCAACAGTCATTTGTTTACGTGATCTGGAGCCTGCTATATTTAGTTTTTCTAAACTTGCCCCCATATAATCGACTTGGTTGTTAAACTCTACTCGTTCAATTATTATACTAACCAGTCGATGGATTGTCATATTTGTTTCCAACTTTTACCACTAGAGTGTGCTGTTGTAAGGTCGAGGGTACTCGGGCTAGTATGTCATACAGTCCCCCTTATTATCACTTAAAAATTACATTAAAAGAGCTCTCTGCTAGAGCGAACTGTATATTCGTTTGGCAAGCACCTCGACATCTGGCTTACTACAAAATTGCGAGTGCCACCATGACTTTAACGTGTTATACATAGAGCTATGTCACTACAATCGTACTATTCATTCATAATTATTTCAATTTTAATAATATTAAAACCTTTTTATGTGTTAAAATTTTTAAGATAGTTGGTATAGTAATATAGATTGAGTGTACAAGGACTGTTGCAGCAGATGATCTTTCATAAACAATTATGACAGACATATGAAATAATGTCTCACAAACACAGTGTTGCGATTTTAAACAAAATATTCAAATCTAATCAAATATATACAATATGTATTTACATTATTTACAAATCTGGAGGTGTCTAGGCAGGTCATCTGCTACATGGAAAATTTACTGATTTTATCATATTGTCCCATATTCTCGTCCACAGCTGAGTGAAACGATACTTTATGTAACAGAATAAACTTCCAGAAATTTCAGCTACATTTTCACTTGCAGACTTGTCATTACATATTGGCTCTTCCATCTTGACTGATATTTTAGAATTATCCTCACTGATATATATTTACTTATTTCGTATGGTGATAACTCATCAGAAAAAGTTTGGTGGAATGAATTTAATTTCTTGTAACTGTTTTTTTTATTTAAGGACACAGATGAGAATCACAACCTACCTTATTGCATTGCAAATATGTAGTTGTTATTGCAGTTATTTTATGTTATGTTGCAGTCAATCTCATTTATCCAAAACAACATACTTCGACCTCTCAGTACCTGATTTCAATTGGTCCAGAGTTAGTGGTAATGGTAAAAATTGTTTGCACAAATGAACTGCACAGTTATTACCTTCATATGCAAAACAAACGGTAACATTACTTGTAGTCTATTGTGAAAAGGAGTTAAATTGTTACACGGAAATGGTTGTCATATCTACACATTTCGAAATAAGTTCTGTTCAGAATATCACCACTGTCCTCTTCACTTTCAAATTCTATTTCATACAGTACACACTATTTTTGGGACAACAGTGATATCGTTATCTGCCCAGGGCTTGAACATCGGACCTACTAGAGCTTCCACATTTGTAGGGTCAGGTCGTAGAACTGGTTTATAGTCTTGAACATCATTGGAGTCTCCAGAGTCACTTAGAGCATTGATTTGTTTCAAGCTTCTATTTATCTAAGCTTCTTGTAAACCTCTTGTTTGATACGTGAAAACAAACAACTTTCGGTTACATACAATGAGTAAGGTCACTCGTATGTGATGAGAAAACTGTATAGTGTTTTAAATTGGCTATGACAAATACACTTCACACACCTAAGATGTGAATGGAGTCATCCAGTGAACCTTCCCTTTCTTCAAAATTGTAGTGTGAGTCCAGCCACAGCACCTTTCCACCCAGCGAATAACTTCTTCGTCGCTACATCTTAGTTCGTAGGATATACAACTTTCACTGTTTCGTTGGATGCTTATCTCACTTTTAGCTTGATTATTGAGATCTTCAGTTGTGGATGGTATCTGGCTGCCTGGCCAGAGATGGAAAACTGGACAGTCGACAAGGTTGCAGGGAATAAACGCCGCACTGAACACATCTCCTCATTGACGCACAGAAACTGTCCAATTCAATTGCAAAATTCGAGACGATCTGGAAGACCAACAGGCATGTAGTGCACCCGTCGAAAACCAAATTTTGACTTGATGTAGTTGTGGAACATTTCTAATCGAAATCTGGCATCCATTGTGTGTATACTTGACCAAGTAATGACTGAGTAGCTTCCTGTCCGGGCTTGATATATGTTGGCGTCACATAAGCTCGCACCACCAGTATTGTCGTCACCCAAACACCACAGCCAGAGCAATAGCACATTCACGTGGATACAGATCAGATCCTGCTCACATGACTCGCAGATGTCTTCAGGCTTATCGAACTTTGCATTCAAGTAGCGAAGAAAATGACACACGTAAGTAGTTTCCAAGTTGACAATGTTTACACTATCATTACGATAAATGCTTAGTAATTTTTTCTGCTCCACCCTCGCAACAAAGATGTCTTCTTCATCTAAAACTTCAGTTAATAATTATAAAATTTTCTCATAATCTTCATGTCCATCTTCCTAGTGATGTCCATGATAATTTATTGTAAGCCGACTATCCAGCAATTTCCAGTTAAATGATGGCAGGAAGCTAGGTGTTGTCACTTTTCCATCATAGTATGCTATGATAACCTCTTTAAAAAAATTCAAGTTGGGACTGGATGCCCTGGATGTTTGTATATGATGATGGTCAAGATCAAACTGCTTATGTTAGTATTTTGACCACTTTATCCCTTGCATTGTAGGACGCCAAAATGTCGTGGATAATGAGAATGTAAACCTGTGTACCAGAATGTATACAGGTGTTACAAAAAGGTAAGGCCAAACTTTCAGGAAACATTCCACACAAAAAAAGAAAGAAAATATGGGATATGGACATGTCCGTAAACGCTTAGTTACCATGGTAGAGCTGTATTCCTTTCCTCTCGTTAAATGTCATCGTAAATAACACTGTGTACAAAAAATGTCCCAAATACCCAAAGATTGGTTCTTTACAATTTACTGTACTTCCTAGGTTCACCGCCAGGTGGGTCACTGTGCGCTCTCAGTCCATCATTTTATGTGAGTTGAAAAGACGCAATACAGTCCGAATATTCTCTATCACGTCGCCCACTTGGCGGTGATCCTAGGAAGTAACATACATTCTAACCAAACATTCCATTGGGTAATTGGAACAGTGTATGTACGAAATGTTTTTTACAATGACATTTTACAAGATGTAAGGAATTGAGGTTTACCATGGTAACTAAGCGTTTCTGGACATACATCTATACCACATATTTTCTTTCTTTGTGTGTGTGGAATGTTTCCTGAAAGGTTGGCTGTACAATCTTGTAACATCCTGTATTCTCCATTGCTGTCATTTCGAAATGGTAGTCTATTACACCAGTGTTTATACGATCGTTTGTTTACTTATGTTAAATAAAAGTAGCAGAGCACTGTTCATAAAATATTCTGGTTCGAGCGTAGTCGATGCTTCGCGACCGTAGTGTGATTTCTGGAAATCAGCAAACATTTGATATGCAAACGTGAAAGAACCAGTACTGAAATTCGTGTTGAGGCCTATGTACAGGAAACTTTCAAACTCCAAATGTGTTTGGATTCGTAGATAATTACGCTGGAATCACAAGGTATGGGTTCACCTATCAGGTTGTTGACACATGCGCAACTACTCTCCTCACTTCCTACATGCACTGTGCCGAACAGACACTCAGTTACGAAAGTAAAGGCACAATGGACGGAGGTTACACTAATGAAGAGTACACTTTCATGCACTTCATATATGGCAAAGCTAATGAGAGCGCACTTCAGGCTGCACGATTGTATGAAGAAACTTTTCCTCGCCGCAGGCAGCCCGACAGACGTACATTTACGAGGCTACATCAGCGCCTTCGAGGAAATGGGAGTTTCGCACATCATGTACGAGAAGGTAGACTCAGATCCATAACACCTCATATTGAGGAAAGGGTGTAAGACATTGTACAAAATCATCCGAGTACTTCAACAAGGAGGATTGCTATCCAGGAGCATGTGCTGATTCGTATGAGTGTGTGGCAGATTTTACATCGGCAATTACTGTATCAGTATTATCTCCAGCATATGCAAGCTCTCAACAGTGCAGACATTCCTACTAGAGAGAATTTCTGGCAATGGATGCAACAACAGTGTACTTTGAACCCCTTGTTTGTAAGCAGTGTTCTGTTCATGGATGAAGCTGGGTTTACCCGTGACTGCATTTTCAACTTCCATAACTGTAACATTTGGGCCAATGTCAGTCCTAATGCGACACACGTGTCACGACATCAGCAACATTTTTCATTGAACGTCTGGGCCGGCCTGCTCGGAGACCGCATAATTGGACCACACTTCCTACCACAGAGACTAACCGGAGATTGGTACAGGCAGTTTCTGCTTACTGTATTTCCAGATCTGCTTCATGATGATGATGTTCCACTGAACCAACGTCTGAACATGTGGTTTATGCATAACGGTGCTCTAGCACATTTTCAATTACGTGTGCGCCAGCTTCTAACTCGACGGTACGGTCAACATTGGATAGGTAGAGGAGGACCTGCACCATGACCTCCAAGGTCACCGGATTTAAATCCCATAGATTTCTGTGTGTGGGGTCATGTCAAATGCCTGGTATATGCTACTGAGGTCAACTCTCTTGAAGAATTACGCTTGGGGATTGAAGCAGCCTTCCAGCATTTACAGAATACACCAGAACTGCCTGAGAGGATTCGCAACTCGTTTCAGAGACGAGTTGAATGTTACATTCAGGCGCATGGGCAACATTTTGAACATCTTTAAAGATTAGAAATTAAATATGTTCCTACATAGTGATCAACTGCAACAAACAAAGTGTTCTATCTCGACAACGATTGATTTCTGGACCCATGTTTATTGGACATTTGTAGCTTCTTTTGGCCAGTACTTTCCATGTGTGAATTATTAACCATCACTTCTGTTGCACTCTGTATCGATATGATCTCTTCTGGTCTGGAATGCTACAATTACACAGCATAGTTTTTCTGTTGCAAGTGAAGATTTAACATTCCAATTTACATTTTGAGACTGTAAAAGTGCCAGACAAGTTTGCAAACTTCACAAACGGAAAGATACATCTGTATTCCTTTCTTTCTCGACAAATTTGTGCATTTTTACTATCTCTTCTTTCTTTACTTGGACATGTGGCAGCAGCCAGTCTATCGAATGTATGGAGAGTGTCACAACCTCATAGTTTTCTGCAGTATCCAGTAAAGCATTTGTCTGAGTATTGGCTAAAATTATGACCAACTCTTGATTAAAATTCACTATATGTTTGTAATCGTAGCAGCGAAGAAAGATGTATGCAAATTTCAAGTCTTCCACATTCGTCCACAAGAACTTTATAATTTGGTTTGATTCCCGTCCGACAATTCAAGCAGAGGGTAGTTAGCTGTGTGTTAGATAAGTAGATCTTCATTGTTTACATTATACATACATCCAGTGTCTAATAAACATCGACACAATTCAGTTCATAAGCTATTTTATTAATCATATAAAGTACTCTATTTTTAATTATCTTAGTGCTAACAGATGCAGAATTTCCAGCCTTTATTATAGTACCTATGGATCTCAAGTATGAGTTGCATGTTTAAGTATAAATGTCTTGGTTTTGCACTGGTATTCGAACCTCAGATGACAGCTAGTAAGGTCCATGCATGTATGATGGCGAATAAGCATGGAATTTAGTAGTTGTAATTGAATACCCCTAACTAACAGGCTCGTCCACATTTAGTATTTCTCCTTCCATTCTTCTTGACATTGAAGCCTAGACTCTGCAGGAACACAATATTTTTACGTACTAACACGATGTATGCTCGCGACAAACTGACCTTTGGCTTGGTGACGAGATGTGATTTTATTATAATTTTTTTTTTAAACTCAGGCATATCTTTCTTCAAGTACAAGTTTATCATGTAGATATGAGCCAGTTCCAGGATTGCTGTTTACTCTCATAACATTCACCGGCAAAATGTTTACAGGCAGAGTTGACTGGTAAACATTCCCACTCTCTTTCACCCCGTGTTCGAAACCTAGTGTGGATACTAGAGCATCATTCTTGGTAAAGTTCATACCATTGCTGCATAAAATTTCACTTTTGAGAGTGTTATGATTTCCTCGCGAAACAAAAGTTACAACAGTACCTAATGCTTTCTTGATACATGTTACAATGTCTTCGAATTCATATGTTCCTGTTGGTAGAGTAACCTCTTCAGTGATGCCATTTTATATGTAAAGAAATTTGCAGTTATAACTGTCCACATTAGATACAGAGAAATATGTTTGTAAATCTATCAGAGCCACTAACCACGAACCTTTGAAATCCAGAGCTGGAAAATGCACATGGCGGAGCTCAGAGCTTTTGCCCATCAAGATCAATGTTACAGACATGGCTGATGCAAAGTAAAGCTTGCACCGACATTTACAATTCCCCAGTTAATAACTGAAGACATAAATGGCCACAGTTCCACTGGCTAGGCAATTGCTCATTAAAAATAGTTTTAACTTATTTTCACACCATCAAAATACTTGCATACCTATATGGGTGGGCGAAGATTTCCAAAACTATTGTAGTAATCAACATTGTTTCCAAATTTTTTGTAAGAGACCCAGTGAGTTCCTTGTCCATTAGCTGAATATAAATTTATAATTTAACATTCGTTGCTACTTGGTCTTGATGGTAAATTGTCTCTCATAAATATGCCCCTGAAATTTGGTATTTGTAATTTTCTAGCAGACTTTAGTAAATCTTATTTTGTTAGAGGTCTGTAGGGTAGTGTATTTAAGATAGCATCCTTCTCTTTCTGGTTCTTTTTTTTCCGACTTCCACCACCCATAGGATACGGTGTTATGTAAAGTCATTTCCAGTTTTTGACCTTTTTGCAATTGCTTCCATTTGCTTTTTGTGGTGCTGAAGCTCTTCCAACTGCTTACCTTGACTTTTCGATGTATTCACTCCTTTATCAATATCACTAACTCCACCAATCAGACATCCTAGTACTGCCAAGCCAGGTAGAAGAAATGGCAGGAATCCTCCTTGTTTCTTGCTTGCTTTCTTCTTTTTGAGAGTCTTAATTTTCATCTGATTTGATTAAGTATACTTTTATCACAATGCAGGATTAGATTTCATTCGAGTATTTGTAGGAGCATCTGGACTGCACTTTATTAGCAAGCCCATTCCTCGCTTGACTATAGCTTTATGTTATTGGATGCACCCCAAGCAGTTTTTTTTTTTCACCGAATTTTTGAATCTTTAGATTAAGCAATCTTCTTTGCTTCTCGGCGAGAAGCAGCATGTCTATCTTTCAGCTAATTAATATTAGCATAAGCTATGTCGTGTTCCTTGCACACCTTGTCCAATTTGTTGACTCCGACTTCACCATGCTCGAACCTCTTCTTTAGCTTCGTTCCTGGTCCACAGTACTAGTATCCAGGAATATGTGCTTCGAATGGCAAATTATATATAAGAGTATTCACTAGCCCTCTTCTGCTCTTGACCTTACTCCTAAGAGACATCACGATACACTGAGTTGTACCTGTTTGTATGTGTTTTATTCAGTATCATTCTAGCCTGCGAACAGTATGGTTGTTAATGATGCACCTCCGCTGTCACTTCTGCAGTGAAATATTTACAGTCATGTATAATATGTTGTGTCACAAATAAACTGTATGTAAGATGAAAACTTAAATAATGAAATTTCACTGTGAACTCTTACACGGTCAGTTTACTAGAAGTTATATTAAAATACATTTAATAAATTGTAGAAAACATCTCCCTATTCACCATGGGCTCCACACATATCTCTGCAGTTTCCACATGCTCCACAATCAGCACTGCCTGCTCTGTGCATGACTTTGCAGGCTTCGTAATTTGCTCTGCACATAGCTCTGCAGGCAGCTCCGCAGTGAGCTCCACTCATAGCTTCGCATGCTCCACACATAGCATCGCAGGCAGCTCCATAATGAGCTCCGCACACTGCAATCAACTCCGCACGTTCTGCACATAGCACCAGAGGCATCGCAAGTTGTTGGTGCTAATATACATATCGACAAGCGAGAAGTTAGTTTGCCTATACATATTATTTCCGAGTATGAATTAACCTCTCGCGAATCTGGACATGGTCCCTGTTTCCGAACACTGTATGTTGCATCATAGCAGGACCATCTAACTGTGGTAAAACATGCGTGCTCTTAAGCTTAATGGAAGTGCCTAATGGTGATTGTTCCGAGAATGCATACCTATACTCGAAATCATTATGCCAACCAAAGTATCATCGACTTGGAAAACTTTTAAGTTATGCGGATGGACTCGGTTTTTTTTTCATTCAGTGCCAATGAAGCTATGGTACCACCAAGTGATGCTCTACCAAACTCCGTGTTTTATTTCGATGATGTAGCTTGTAAGAAACAGGCTCGTATCCAGGAATACTTCTGCATGGGAGGTTGTAAGTTAGTAGATTCCTTTTACGTTTGCCAGACTTATTCACATATACCCAAACTGTTATTGAGAGATAATGCCAACCTGTTGGTTTTCTTATGTATGGATGACTTGAACTTGAGGCATGTTTACTCTGATCATGTTTATACAGATATGACTGTTGATAAATTCAAAGAGGTGTGTGTATTTTGTTAGAGTTATCCTTATGAATTTCTTGTAATAGCTAAAGATTTTCCATTACTTAAAGGGAGGTATCGATGTAGATTCGATCAGTTAAAAATCCTTCATCAGTGAGAGATGAGATACATAATTTCAAAGTTTGGCCATAATGGCCTGAAACCTGAAATTGAAAGTTGTTTCATACCCTCTGATGATGGGAACTGGATGATGGGAACTGCAGTGCCGAAAGAAAAAGACTTAAAATATTGGAAGTCCAAGAGAAGATGGATATGCTGTTTACGATGCACATATTTACACACGTTATGGGGACTTGATTAGTTTAATACTAAATTTGCAGTATAGAACATTTAATAATATATCACAAGTATGATAAATGTCATGCATGTTATTCTCGGGGTTATCCCTGTTGATATGGAGACATTTCTGGACAGAAAACTTAATGCCATAGATGGAATGATAAATGTAATTTGTGGCGAAGACAAAGTCCTTGATGAGGTAGTTCAGCACCTTACTTAACTTGAACCTTCAATTATAAATATTGAAAACACTGTAAAACTTGCTTCTAACCTGCCTTCAGTTATAGTTTTGGATGGGAAAAATAATAAGTCAAGCTCTAAGACGCCACCTAAGAGAAACAGAGTATAAATACCCTTTCATGTGATTGTAAGTGGGTAGTACAACATCTGACATTGTCAGTGACTTACACACTGTGTACAAGCAGTCGCTCAAAGTACCTTATTGCTCAACGTGCCAGAATGGAACATGATATGATAAATGAAGAAGCTTTTACACCTATAACAGATCAATTCGACTGTTTGAAGCCGAAACTGCCACCACCTGTGATAATGAAGAAGGAAGAGGAACCTCAGACTACAGTCAAAGGCAAGAAACCTCTTTATGAAATTGATGAAAATTATTTGCCTCTCTCTGAATCGAAATGGAGACAGGAACAAAGCACAATGCTTCAAGATTACTTGACAAACTCACGGTCCAAGGACAGGACATATGGATCATACAAGTAAATAAATGTATTTCTTAGGAAACAAGCAAATTTTATTCTTACCCAGTAATGACATAAGAGTCAGGTCTGTCATAATCAAGGCACCTTCTGAACTTTACAAATTACTGTGTAAACAGAATCCTGGTAATTATTCGCATGGTGCCCTGGAGTAGTATAAATGACTTATGAAACTTAGGAGTGCTCATTTGAAGAATAACGACCCTACCAGCAATGAATATAAGTACAAAACACTTTCAAAGTTTCACATTATTTCCCAGCTGTTCCCTGATGTAGGAGTTGCATAGGTTCTGGTCTTGATCTATGCAAAAAGATAGACAGTGATCATCGACCAGAATATGTTTACTGGAATGATGTTAGCAAAATTGTCGAGAGATTATTGGCCGGTTTCACCAACATTCCCTAAACAAGCCATCAGCTAAGGGACACTTAAACTAAAGGTTCCCTTAATTCTGATACTTACGAATATGGCCTTTCACCATTACAATGTGGGTTTTTTAGGTGACACTTAGCTGATGGCCACTTATCCCAGACAGCAGTATTTATTCTCAAGTTGGCACTTTGAATTTTTTGTCACATGACCTGATGAACCAATAAAAAATATGCTTTCAACAAAAATATTAATTCGTGTACTGTTAATTTGTTATGGTGTTCGTGAAGACTGCTGTTATTTATTTATTATGTCAGAAGGAAAGCAAGTGTGTACCAAAAATTTACCAACGAATGAAAATTTGAAACCTTTAAATCCAGTACAAAAGCTTGACAAATTTAATTTAAAAACAAGAGAACAAAGTATCCAGTTTTAAATAAGTCGGGCATCAATATTGAAGTGCATAACAGCAGTTTCAATACAACAGTTTCCTTATATAATAAGAAGATTCCACATTGAAGGTTAGTATTTGTATTAAATACGGCGATATTGGCACCACAGGGCAACTGTGTTGTACAACATCTACCCATAAATATTGAGTGCAATAGCTGTTTTCACTAAATATGATGTCAATTTTCTAGTTAATTTGAGAATGGATACTTGTACATAATTTTTAAGCAAACTTGGGGTTACGCAAAGGCAATCAAATACGAATTGATAATGCATTTCATAATGAATTGAATTAATTGTTGGTTAGTATGTAATTTACTAACATTACAATGTTTTTGTGTTACATAATCAGCACAGGCTATACCTAAAAAAAGGTGCCTTATGATGAATATTACACTTATTTTAAGTAACCAGTAAAGATTTTTAACAAATTAGCATATGCCAAACACGGTGTTGTAAAAATGTATTTACTGGTATTTAAAAAAATAATTTGTTACTTTCTCACTAATTATTATTGACTTAATATCCCACAATTAGGCTGGTAATTATACAAATAATGTCTATAATGTTAGACTATATCTGATGTAAAACTTGACTGTGAAATGTTACTAGGCGCAATATTTTCTAACTTCTTCCGTAATGCTTAAGTTACATCAGTAGGCTAATGTGTGAGCAGTGCTTGAAGACCCACAGGGTTAGTGTTTTTATTGATTTTTAAAAATGTTTTTGCTTTCAGATGAAGTTGGTAAAGTATATGCGAAAGTGTTCCTTCTATGTAAGGCTGTTGGTATTGAAATTCAGCTGGGTGACGTAATGCTGGAAATACTGGCTGACATGTGGGACACAGATTTCACTGCAGCAAGATCACATAATTACCAGTAATATACATTTCACGAGTCAGTGTAAACGTTACTATAGTAGTGGTGTTGCAGCCCAAATAGAAACATCAGTACTTAACCAAAATTTTTTATACCTAGCTTCATTTGGCTGTTCATATAAGCAATGTAAAGTAAAACATGGCAAATAAAGCTTAACATAATTTTTAACATTTCAGTATGTATCTTATAATTTTTAAGTCTATCTATGATCTTCTATGACAAAATTATTTTCTGTTAGAGCATTTATAATAAATAACAGAAGACGATAATTTATATTCTCAGTTCAATAAAGTAATTACCTTAGATTTAAAGAAAATATATATTTCATGGTCTCCTTTCCCCAATACACTATAAAAAATAAAATTGGTTTCCCTATCTAGGAATAAAGAAAACGCATGAACATAAAACACGTACTGCTAAAAATTACAAAAATTTTAATCATCTTCGTCGATATCTGTAAGATACAGCAGTTGTACGTTATTTGCCAATACAAACGGTAACAATATTTGTAAAAGTTAACTTTGTTGTATATAAACACAGGTTTCTGAGGATATTTTCAGCAGAGAGTGATTTTGTCTTATGCGTTTTGTACTAAAGTTTCAAGCCACGAATATTAAAACACCGGAATTTGTTTCTACCACACATAACTTACATTCAGCTTGGTTAAATTAACATGTTAAAATTATTGACAAAACACATGCGTACACAGTTGCAATAATTACCTAAATGTTAAAACATTTTGTTTTTGTCTCCAAAAATATTCAACTCAAACACTATTAAGTTACTTGTTTCGGTATTAGCAATCAGTATGGGCAATATGTAGGTTATGGCTGTATGGTCAAATTATAGGTTATTGTATGTGTAGAGTAATTGAGCTTTAAGTTTATCTTTGCATGTATTGTTTATACTGTGTGCAGGCTTTGTGTTAGTTAAAAATATCTTTTCTCACTTGAAACTGTGACTATGGCATTGTTTCTATCGATTTTAATTTTAAAAACGCACGTTGTCCGCCTCATGACACACAAACTACCGCGTCAGTGTATTGACGGTAGTAGTGTCTGCATGTATGTTCTGGTTCAACAGGGAGCAATACCGGCATAACCTTCATTTGAATAACATGGCCGCCTTCTCCCCTAACTGCAGCAAGGCCTCTGATTGGCCAAAGCGTTGTCTAGGGGTGTGTGTCCTGGGCTGTGATTGGTTGTAGGGGTATTTTGGTACAAATAGTTCCTAAGTGGCATGAGATCTGTGATTGGCTGAGAGCTTAAGCCCTGCCCTGTATGTTGGTATTGATTGTGTGTATGTAGGCGAGGGGTGCAGAGGAGGCAGTATACAGAGGGGTTAGCGACACTTTTGGAGGAAATAGTGTCTAAGTGCCATGTGGGTATTGATTGTGTGTAGGCGAGTGGTGGAGGAATCTACAAGATGCATAGCATCTTGAAGACATCTTGAAGAAATTTTCAAGAATGGACCCTTTTGGAGGAAATAGTGTCTAAGTGTCATGTAGGTATTGTTTGTTATTAGGGTTGTGGGGAGGACTAGAGGAGTCTACAAAATGCATAGCATCTTGAAGACATCTTCAAGAAAAAATAAGGCTTAACACATCTCCTTGTGGCATCTACGACTCCTAAAGTGTGTAAGACATATATCAAGATGCATAACATCTCCTTGAAGACAAATCTCAAGATGCATAGCAGCTCCTTGAGACATCTACCCCATCTCCTTAAGAAGACTGCAAGACATCTTCAAGATGTATAGCAGATTCTTGAGACATCTTCGAGACATCTTGAAGATGTCTACAAGATGGCACTAGAGAGTGTGTGTGTGTGCAACACATATGACCCCCGTGTATCACAGGCTTGTGATACCCCCTCCATCACTTAGGGGAGTGATTTTAGGACTGGAGCTGTATACAAGATGCATAGCATCTTGAAGACATCTTAAAGACATCTTCAAAAAATAATAAGATTTATCACATACTTGTCTCATCTCCTTGAGACATCTACCCCATTTCCTTAAGACATCTTGAAGAAATCTTCAAGACATCTTCAAAACATATAACCCCATATGTGTATCACAGGCTTACCCCTCTCCAACACTTTCCTCCAACAGCAGATCCCCATCAGCAGCAACACAACCTTCTTCCAGCACTGTCACTACTCGAATGAAGAGGGGAAACAGGCTTTACTAGTATAAAACCCTACCTCCCCTCCAGTATTGCCACTCCATTCTTACTCCTCAATGTCTCCCCCTAGATTTCTTCCTATATAAGACGGTGTTGCTTGGTTTCAAGCATTTAGTTTCCATTATGACGCTGCCATTTAACCCAGCAGATATGTACGCATGCGTCAACTGCGGATATGCCTCAGTTATATATGCCTTACCTGAAATAGACTCAAACATCGGGGCGAGGTCATACACCGAAACTTGTGATGAAAATGGATACTAGCTACTAGCCCATAATCTGGGCATGTACAAACGTTGCCAAGAATATATTGATTGCTGCGGGAGTCCTTGCGCTGTTGCCGCCATGACACCTATGACGCCACTACCGACTACAAGAGATGAGGTTGTACTTTACCACCTCGTCAACCTCCCATTGGACTTGAGCGAAGCAACACCAGCAGTAGCAAGTAAGAAGTAGGGTGGCACTTCCCCCTCCTCTCCCTCCACTCAAGATGGCATCTTCATCATCACATCATACTAGTAACAAGTAAGTGACATCTCTCATCAGTTTGCTCTGCGATTCTGGTGAGACAACATTCCCGCTGTTACGAGTAAAGAATTTTAAAATTTCAATCTAGTTAAATTTAGACTGGATAAAACTGATAAGTACGAATATGTAGAAATCGGTCATCATTGGGTAATTTATAAACCGCATATTGGCGACACTCAATTTCATACCTGCAACGGAAAACGTCATTTGTTCAGTTTCTGGAATTTTAACAACTGTTTTTACAAAAATAATTGAGGGTTGCGGGAGTTCACGCTGTCCGATCGCCAACCTAACACCAATCTCCAATCTTCCAACATCAGTGGATGACTTGAGCATAGAAGACGAATTCACAGACGTGTGGCCTACCCGAGTTGACGACAAGGTCAGCTTTGAGTTAAGAAGATGCGAACACCAGACTATGTACCAGTGGTTCGAGTCCTGCACCTGCTATAGTCATACAACAACACTACCCGACAAGCTTGTATACAAGACACCCTGCGATCCAAGTATCTGCATACTATCTCTGTGAATACAAGACGTCCTGTGTTTAATTCTGTGATGAGAAAAAAATTTTTTTGCATCTGTAAGGTGTATCATTTTGTGTCGAGAAAATGTTTGCTTGCATTCAAGGATTCGATAACTAACCCAATCCTTGAGTGTTAGACTCAAATACCCAGAAAAATTCAGAATGCAAACATACGAAATTCACAACATTAAGTGAAGTGCTGGTACTAGTTGTTACGAATCTTTCGGTAAAGTTATAGACAATGTTTTATTTGAAGACATTACAGTATATGTTTGGGTGGTACCCAGGCAAAGATTTTGCAGAGTATATGTGAACCTGTTTTTTAAATTGTAGACGTGAAAGAAAAATTCCATATATTTGTTTTCGCAACTTATAGACATGTATCAACTGAAGCTTCACAAGTGTTTCAAAAGGTATCTCTGTACTGAATGAAAAGTACAAGCATTGCGGAAGTTTTTTATTGACAAACTCATGTCCTGAGAAACTATGTTAAGAGAGAGAGGTTGTTACTGTGTTTCAACTCATGTGTAAATATATGCTATTATTTGTATAAGAATTGTGGTTATGTAAATTTATATCAATCTTCTCAGCAGCAGTTTCTCTTCAAAGGTTGATTATTGTATTATATTGTGAAAGAAATAAATAGAATACAATCATTTTATTGCTGTATTTCCTTGTCCAAATAAGCTCAGTATGTAACTGTATTGCTGGTTTGCTTTCGCAACAACTAACAGGTGTATATGTGATCAGAGAAAAATATATTTACTAAACAGTATTTTTTAAAAATACAATTTAACAAACATATTTCAAACATATTTTATTAAACAGTATTAAATACAGTTTAATAAAACCTAAACTGATGAATACTTATTGTGTACACACATTCAGAGAAAAATATATTAATAAACAGTATTTTTTAAAAATACAATTTAACGAACATATTTCAAACACATTTTATTAAACTGAATTAAATACAGTTTAATAAAACATTAATTGATGAAATACTTATTGTGTACACACATTCAGAGAACAATATATTTATTAAACAGTATTTTAAAAAAATACAATTTAACAAACACATTTTATTAAACTGTATTAAATACAGTTTAACAACACACCAAAATATCACTTGTATTGTATAGGTACTTACCAATAAAAGAAGAATGACGTTTGAACACTATATAGCTAAAACAAATTACATTAAACACATAAACATATAAGCTCACTCACATTTAAAATTCATCATCATCATCACATTCAAGTGTGTCCAATAAGGTGGTGGTGCAATGAAGCCACCACACCAAACACCGATGTCTTAACCTTCTCCGAAGCCGTCTCTCCTTGCGCTGAGGATTGTGTGCTGGTGGTGATTGTGGTGATAGCATCGGAGCTGGTGGTGGCGGCAGTGTCGGGGGCGGTGTCTGTGTCGGAGGCGGCAGAGTTGGGGGCGGCGTCGATGCTGGGGACGGCATCCATACAATGTCCTCCGGAAACTCTATCTCCCGAGGTGATGACATCGCTTTGGGAGATGACATCCCAGGAGATGTTGATGCCACAGTAAGTTCGGTCCATGAAACAGGCGTTAGCACCTGTTGCTCCTGTTGCTCATGTTGCTCCTGTTACTCCAGAGGTGTGGGATTCAACAGTAGCCTCCACATCGTCTGCACACGCTGCTCTATGTGTTCCACATCCTCATGTCATTCATGTTGTGCTACTGCAGCATCCATTGCTTCTGCAGCATCTAATACAGCCATATACATCTCATCATCTCCATTAAACGCATCCATGATATAGGCTGAGAGTTTCTAGATGCAAAGTTTCGTATATATACAAACCACAAAAAAATATATTCACACACTCAGCGATGCGGATAAGCTTGAGTAAATGAGAAACCAAAGGACAATCCTGCTGTTAGCATCACAGATACACGTTTCCCACCAACACAGAGTGTGGTTGTAATTAAAGGACGTGCTAATAAAACTGTCCCAGCATGCGGGTCCATCACTCTTTCAACGTGAGAAGCAAGCTATCCCAACACTTGCAGTGTGGGTGGAAAACAAACCATTATTATGATATCATCTTCACAAGACCCCTATGAAGTGTGCTAGATCGACCGAAACTTGCATTCACCTGTGGCTTTGGGGTAGATAAACACATGCGTGGTGGAGGGGTCTGGAGCCACGGCGCCCGACAAATTTCCCAGGCGGACGTCCCGCCATGGGGGGAGAGACTTACCGCATGCCCCTACCCATTGTACGAGTCAGGAGGGAGAGAGACGCAGTATTGATTAGACCCGCATACAATCAGTTTATTTCTTCAGAGGCGAAATATCATTTCTTAAAACCAAGAATTCTGACTAGTTGGTAAGCCTTGCCATTTTACTAAAGTCTTATCGCCTGCAGTTCGCACTATTTTCTCCACTAGATAAGTATATGGAAACTTTGCGCATTGTAATTCGAATGCATAGAACGAGCCCTGGATAGGCGACCCGCTAGAATCTTCCAAAATGTTTGTTCTAGGTTTAGTTTTTTTACACCAATAACTTTGAATATTTCATAACTTCATTGCACATTAAAGCCCTTATCAAAAATACGTCTTAAATTCGATATACGCACACTATCGCCAATTTTGAACTTTGGGCGACTAGGATCAGCTGTTTTAAGAGTTCTATATACAGTATTCAGAAGTGAATTATCATTCACATCTTTTGGAGACATTCCTATTGTACAATGAAATTTTGAGTTGTAAAACGGTGTTATTTGAGGTTAAATATGTATCCACTTGTGTGATCCTCTGGCGGTGAATTCCTGTACAGCAGCCCCTTAAGCATTCTGATCACGCATTCTACAATCACGCACTTCTTTTCATTGATAGAAAAATAATGATTAATACTGTATTTGTTCATTAATGTCTTAAAGTGCGAATTTATAAACTCACCTCCTCGGTCAGACTGTATGCTATTAACCACTTGTTTCTGCAACATTTAATTCATCGCATTTGCAGTGGTCTTGGCTTGCTTGTTTTTTAATGGAATTGTATACAGATACTTTGAGTACGCATCTATCACCACGAGAATAAACTTGTAACCTTTATTAACTTTGGAAAATGCACTAAAACACACCAAGTCAATTTAAAACAAATCATTCAGACCGTATGTAATTATTTTCCTTCTGGGGAAATTAATGCGATGCGGAGCATGCAATTCGTCCACAACAGCTGCAATTTTCATATTTTACTTATTTTGTATCATAAGTAACCATCTTCTGTCAGCTCCTCCAGTATCGATATAATTTCCGCCTGATGACTATTGTTACCGGCTTCTTGAGACGCAATTAGTAACCCCAGGCGAGCTATTAACTCATTAGGATTATTATAGTATACATAATTAGTGTCTTTATCGCTCTTGCTTAAACCGTGTCCTTCCACCAGGGGCGTCATTTCAGGTTTTTCCAGGGGGGGGGGCAAGATTTTGTTTTCTGACGACAGTGACCTTGTTTTATCTTTTTTATTAATTAAGCATGTATAAATTAGATACTTTAATAATAAAACTTCAGTTTTATGTCCTTAAGTTAGCATTATTTACATTTAAAAATACAAAAAATATATTTATACACATAAATTCCAAATCCAGGGGGGGCATTTGCCTCCCCCCCCCCTGTAGCCCCAAATGACGCCCCTGCCTTCCACTATAGAGTATCTGCGACTTATTAGCGGGAACTTGGGATGATTCATGTCTTTATACTCGCCAGTAGTTGTGTCATTGTCCATGTATTGCGCGTTAGTAATTTGCACTAGATATTTGTATAATTCTAAGACATCGTTCAAATAAGTGTTAGGGTAATTTTTGAAAAGTAATTCATACAAGCCTGGGGAAACATTCACTGTTTCCGCTCCTAATTTTAGTCGGTCTCCAGGTAGAAATTCTACTTCCTGACTACCTAAATATAATTCCTTTCTGCATCTGATAACACCATAGGTAGTGTCGTGCCCTGCATCGCGTCCTTTCAATGTGAGATATTTTACCGCGGTGTCGCTCAATTCAAGAGGTTCGTTTTCTTGCTTCATGGTCTTGGGTTTGATATCCGGGGCAGTTGGTTTCAAGGTATCGAGTCGCGATGTAACCGGTTTAAAAATTTCTTCGTTTATAAAATCTTGTCCGAGCCCAGCTCTCTTAGCTTGCAAATATTTACTTTTGACCACTAGTATATTATCGCGCAGGGACTCTGTGAGAGCCGACATGTTAATGAGAATCCAAGTCACTAATTTTTTTCACTTATATATAGCCAACGAACGCATGTTGTACATATTGTTTTTAGTCTATGTTCATTTAATATTCCAACGGACACGACACCAGCGTCCAATATTCTGAACTTCTGCTCAATACTTAGTATTTTAGAATGTGTATACTCAACTTTTGTATTTAAAACACTGAGTTTCGCATTTATATTCCTCAATAAATACGCTCCCATTTCATCAATGTTAGCTTTGACATTCGAAATTTCTACAAGTCGTGGTGTTATATGTTCGTGCCACATTTGAAATTTTTTGTCGAGAGAATGGTTCATTTCGCGTATGATACTCTCATTATTGGATTGTAATACACTCAGTATATGCATCAATTTGTTTTCAATCACTCTAGACAAAGCAATTATATTTTCTCGCACTCTGTCAATTTCTTTTAAAACATCAGAACCATGATCGACACTTTTCTTCAAGTCGCGAGTTAAACTTTCGGACATATCAGTTAACAGATTTTCCAAGTCATTAATAGTTGACCGTACAACATTCATTGTGATAGTATTAATGTGAGCGACATTATTCTTGTTTGCAGCATCGGTACTTTGAACCGGGTTTCCAACATCATGCAGTATGCGACCGTTAAGGCTGCACAATCCATCACCATCCTGTGTTATACAGTCACCTCTCATATTCAAGGTATTATGACCGAACTTTGAAATTGAAAAATTCATTCTTGCTCGATTGAAATATATTTGTCAAACCCCTCCATTAACCTCCCGTTATATATAGGAAACTCTTTGACTATTACTAGAAATCCATACTTGTCATGCCAACAGTACACCCAAATTTCTTTAAACTTGTTAATACTCATATCTGTAGACACGTGATCGTTGCAGGCATGTCGTATATTCAAATCATCCATCTTAAACAATACAATGACGTTAAAACTATCCTTAAGTTATGTTTTGGTATACGAGTGTAGCTCTGGCTTAAATAAAAACAGTTTACGTTATAGTGTCTTCCTAAACTGAAGTATTTTTGAATCTCGCTTTGCAGTTCTGCCCACACGTCATCAAACACGAATATAGAATTAGCCAAGACGTCTTTGAGCAGCACAATATTTCCTTGTCGCTGTAGGAAAAATATTTCCTTCCCTCAATAGAGTTTATAATTTTCTCCAAACGCTTGTATTTCTCTTAATGTAGTGTTTTTTAAAACACATAAACGTTCTCAAATTTCAAACCATTAGGTTGTTCAAGTAAACGCAGCATCAGACTCGTTTTACCACAAGAAGAACCGCCGCACACACCTACATTAATTGTGTGTGGAAATAGTGGTCCGTGTAAACCCACGGTATTATGAAATTTGTCGGCCTAGAAAAAACTATTGGTAATTCATGTTTTTGTTTTGTTATCTTCATTATTACTGAGCTAAACCGTATATAAGCATCGCTATAGATATAAAGTTTCTCAGTGTTAAACTATGCCTCGTACACGTAAGATTAAAAAAGGACGTAGTCTACTTAATAAGATAATTAACAATCTGCCCTTCGAAGCTCATATACCATCATATAATTATTGTGGACCAGGTACGCGTCTCACTACAAGATTCGCGCGCGGGGATAAGCCTGTTAATTGTTTGGACGCAGCTTGTAAACAACACAATATAGAATATTATAATAGCAACGATCTTAAAGAATGCCACGCAGCAGATCGCGAGTTGGTAACCCGAGCAGAAGAAATAGCGAAATCACCGCAAACCAGACTCGTGAGAAAGCAGCCTCTTGGCTAGTATCGAAAATTATGAAGGCTAAAGTAAAAACAGGTACTGGAAATATAAAAAAAAGAAAACATGGTGTAGCAAAGTGCAAGGAAGGTGGTATCATTCCATTTTAATTTCTGGCATTGGCTACATTGGGTAGCCTAGTGGGAGGGGCCAGCGCTATCGTGAAAACCGTCATGGCCAAAAATGCTAATGAAAAACGTTTAGGTGAACTTTTGCGTCACAATGGATGTTTTAAACTCGAAGGCAAAAAACGGGGCAGGACTTTACCTGTGTCCATACGCTACAGGGAGGAAGTCTGAAGAAAAAGAAGAAGCGCACAAAGCGATAATATTAAACAGTTTACCGCAACGCACGCTAACCGATAGAGACTTGCATTAATATGCTAAAAAATTGCGCATACCGTATTTTCGAGGTGTGTACATTAGGAATGTTCTTCCTCGAAAACCACACACACGTAAAACATAGTAATTAATTTGGACGACCTAAATGGCGATGGAACACACTGGGTGTGTTTTTAGCAAAAATTACAACACTGCGCAGTATTATGATAGTTTCGGTGATTTGCGACTACCAAAAGAGATTCGTGCTTACTTGAGGGGAAGCAAAGTAACGTATAATTACTTGAGCGATCAGTTACCAAACACGTGGAACTGCGGACACTTGTGTCTTAAATTTCTCGCGCGCTTATAAAAGCAACGACCGGACAGAGACCAGTAATAATGTCACTAACTTTACTGTTGACAGGTAAATCCTCAGAATTGAAGGCTACGTATTTTCCACCTCTAGACTTGACCGGTGAATGGTAAGTGTGTCTGGTTAGCCTCGTTAGTTATAATTCGATTCCGAATATCGATCTTGGAAACAACAGATTTGTGTATCAGACAGGTGATGATCAACACAAAATAATTATTCCTATGGGCTCGTACGAAGTTTCAAACATTGAAGAATATTAAGGATTGCATTACCTAAAGGCACAACGTTTTCTCTAAAAGGAAATGAAAATACTTTGAAATGTTGGATGATGAGTAATGTCTGAGTAGGTTTTTGAGCACGCGATTAATTTTGCTGAATGTTAGGTTTTAAACCAACAATTTACCGGGCGAATCAGATCCACGAATCGCATGATCCTGTAAATATATTTCCAGTAATCATTTGTAGAGTTAATCTGAATATCGCGGGAGGTTCCTATTTAAAAGACAAACCATCCAACACTGTACACGAATTCACGTTTTCTGTTCCTCCGGGTTTCAAAATAATTGAACGACCTCAGACACTAATTTACGTGCCTGTAATAGTTAATCGCGTGGGTGAAATTATTTAGCATATTACGGACCAGAATGGTAAATTGGTGAATTTTCGCAACGAAGAGATAACTGTACGTCTTCACTTAAGGAAAGTAAACAAACTATAAAAGCAACGTCGACGTACTGTAATACATTCAGAATGGGGGTTAATTTCCGTAACAACAGTTATACGACACAGCGTAGACAAGTGCCACAACACATGTCTGTGTTAAAACACGCGTTACAGAACAGTATAAAATGCAGCAGATTTGGATGTAAACCCAACAGTTTTCAACGGAGACCTACACCGTTAACACGGTCAAGTGTGGAATTTTTACGGAATTTAGGTTATACAGTGAACAAATATGGACGGAGTGCTTAATATAGACCAGCCCGTAACCTTTGACGATGAAGTCACAAAGATGGAGTTGCATATATACGAGCCCTTCATGGCGGGTCCGTATGCTTTTCCGTCAGAAATAAGGATTTGTATACAGAATCAAGATATATACACACTACCTTGCAAATCACACATATGACTGAGAGGTACGTTTAAAAAAGCTGACGGAACTATTCCCGTAAACCAGGGTATCGTACGTAATGGACTTTTACAGTTGTTTGATTGTGTAGCTTATGAACTAAATGGTGTGGAAATTGACCAGACGCGAGATGTCGGTATTACTTCAACAAATTACATTTGTGTAGCTATGTATGAAAACAAGCTTACAGAGCAGCTGGCTGGTCTGATAAAGATGATTTTAAATTGAGAATAAACCCCGGTGGAATATTCGAAGTGGTAATACCATTGCGAATGGTACTTGGTTTCGCTAAAGACTATAAACGTGTTGTTCTTAATGCAAAGCAGGAGCTGATATTACTTCTGACATACGCTGTGGCTAACGCAATTTATCGCTCAGTATATGGCGAGGAAGCCGTCAACCTAGAATTGAAAACTGTAGAATGGTTGATGCCTCACGTGACTGTGTATACCCGGGAGTGTGTGCGCTTACTTAAACACGTAGAGTGAGGCAAAGACATTACTATCGCGTTTCGCTCATGGAGTTTGGAAACTTACCCCACCTTACCTAGCTCTCAGAATAATGTATGGAATATTAAATCGAGTTTCCCCGCTGAGAAACCGAGATACGTTATCATAGGTTTCCAAAGTAACAGACGAAATAGCGTAACTAGGGACAGGTCGCTTTTCGACCACTGCAATATAAAAAAAACATCAAGTTGTATTTAAACAGCGAATGTTACCCATATTCTGATTTTAACATTAATTTTACTAACAGTGAATTTCTGAGAGTTTACGAAATGTATAGGGACCTTCAAGCTGCCTATTACGGACGAGATGCATCCCCCTTATTGTCGCCAACTGACTATGTTAACAAAGCGCCATTGTTTGTATTTGATGTGTCGAAACAAAACGATACAATAAACTCTAACGTTATTGATTCGAGAATTGAAATTATCGCTGACATAAATTTTCCACTGCAAATACAAGCTTTTACCTTTATATTACACGACAGACTTATTTCTTATAACGAACGAGATAAACTTGTGAAAGTATTGACGTAGTTCAGTTGCTTGTGTGACTATAAATGGAGAACATGTTTTGTAACGTGCAAGGTTTTTACGACAGTACAGCCTTTATTGTAAAACAAGTTTGTTTAACACAAACTTGAGGCGTGTTGCTTACTTTCACGGTAAGCACCCTTTCCCTGGAATGGTTTGAATGATAAATTTATGCGCACTAATGCGTTGCTTATACGTAATTACCACGGGATTGCATGGAATGAAGGTAACATAACTTATGTGCATGGTACATACATAATTGTATTTAATACGTTGACGTAACTTACTTTAAGTCAGTCACTATGCCCGTGTTATTTGACCCATCTCAAACTTTCGAGACAGTGCAGGTAGGGTATATGCGTGTATGTTTTAAACCTTATGGTTTACCGCTGCAGATGCACGTGTGTAATGACAGCGAACATTGGACGTATTACTTTGATACATATTTAGGTATACGCTATTGAGAAGTTGTTGTGTGCCAGCTAGCCGACTGCCCCGTCTACCATTTATGTCCAGACGTAAAATTACTATGTACGTTCGACAACCTACTACAACTCAGTTTTAACTAACGCAGATAGCATGTAAGCTTGCGGCAAGCCTGCAGTTGACTTGATTTAGGATTGCCATTACAAGCCCTATTTGGTAAGTTTGATTCAAGCTTGATTCAAGCCTATTTTTTACAGTTGTATCCTGTCTTATACGAAGCAAGCTTGTTACAAGCTTGCAGCAACCTTGGCTCAAGCTTTCCTGGCAAGCTTGCTGCAGGCTTGTCATGTGGAGACTAGTTAGCTTGATTCAAGCTTGATTAAAGCTTATGGCTTGACGTGACAAGCTTGCTGCAAGCTTGCAGACTTGTCATGGCAAGCTTGATTCAAGCTTGAATCAAACTTATTTTGCTATCAGGGAAGTGTTGCGTGAACATCACTCTGAACACCGCATTGATTACAAACTAATACGACCTGAAAATGGCGCGATAGTCAACTGGTATGAAGTTTGTGACGGTGACATACATAGACATTTTAAAGCAGATAACACATTTGACATGTTGTGTTGTGAATGGAGTTGTAAAATAGCAAACGTGAAAAATGAATGGTAATGGAATAGAATGCAAATGTGTTTGCTTCTCTTGCATTCGCGTACATAATACATTACATTTCGCTACGCACTTGTTTCGTGCGTTGTTGTAAAACGTAAATGTTAGTTGGTGACAAGACTTTGAGCTGTACACTTCAAGCAAGCTAGTGACCGGTAACTTTGGGTTCTGGCAGCTACTAGCCGCATCGCTCACCGCCAACCTACAACTACATTTCTGCGGGGAATTGAATCATGAACTTTCATCCAGGCAACCCATACATCAGTGTTAAAAAATGAAGAAACAGCGTCGAATACGCTTACAGGTCTTCTGGCACATTATGTCACTTTACTGAGTCTTGTAACAGAATATTTCACATTAAGGTAACCGCCTTTCCTTTAGGAAACGAAAGAACTCACGATATTATAGCTTGTCCGGACATTAACAAGTGTCCAGTGTACTACATGTTGGAAACGACGACACTTCCATGCACTGTGGATGCAGTCTACGAACATTTCAAGACTTTGAACCCAGAACAAGCTACCAACATCGTACTTCACAGCCCTGAGTGTGCGACGCCCACGTACGTCGACTCACCATGCATGACACTGCCTTGCGTATCTCCAAGGTCATCACAAGCCAACAGGAAGCCGCGTGTTAAGAGAATGTGTCAATCTAAAAACGAACTTGCTATTGAGAAAATTGTAAATAAGTGTTTATGCAAATTACTTTGTACTTTACTGCAAATTTTACCGCAATAAATGATTAAAGAAATTATACATGTTTTATTTCAAAGAGGTCCTTGCAACTGACTGCTCGCTTAAAGTTTAGTTTGCATCATACAGAAAAAAAAGTTAACTTTATTGATTATTTGCAAGTCATGGGAAAGTCTTCTCTCTCACATTTTAGCCATTGCAGCTGTGCAGAAGGAAGCGACCCCCTACCCATTAAAGTGACACGTGCGCTTTAATGGTTCGTGGCGCGTGGCATTTTGACAGATTTATTACATCAACCCCTAGTTGATTCGCGTGAGTCACTCACTTACCCTGGTTTGACATATTTATTACTACAATGTACAGTTGATTATTGCGTGACACGATACGCTCGCTAGTTATAATTTTATTTACCCCTCTGGTGTTCAAACAGCACGAGGGGACAGAGTCTCTCACAGCTGGTGTTTGCAGAAGGGGGAATATGAGTCACTTCTTAGCCTCGTGTTTCTAGCATACAAAGCTGTTCTACATTATCTTTAAATTGCGTGTAATTGCGTGATCTGTATCACTGTGTCTTTGACAACACTAGCTGCTACATCTACCTTCCTCATATACTCTCAACAGTAAGTACATTAACAATATGTATGGTTCCATGTAGGTTATGTCTGTTTGAATGTATGAGAGAGTGATCGTATGTACATATGTCTGTAGCATATGTATTGCATGTATATGTATGTAGTGTATGTCTGTTTGAATGTATGAGAGAGTGATTTTATGTACATATGTCTGTAGCATATGTATTGTGCATGAATATGTACGTATGTCTGTTTGAATGTATGAGGGAGTGATTTAATGTAGCGTATGTCTGTAGCATATGTATTGCATTTATATGTACGTATGTCTGTTTGAATGTATAAGAGAGTGCTTTTATGTACTTATGTCTGTATGTATGCAGCGTATGTATGTATATATGTATGTAGATGTCTGTTTGAATTTATGAGAGCGGGACCGTATGTACGTATGTCTGTATTATTGTGTATGTATTGCATGTATGTAGATGTTGTCTGGTTAAATTTTTTTTTAGTATTGTGTGAGTGTGTATTGCATGTATGTATGTAGGTAATGTAAACACATTGTGAATGTTATTACTTAGTGTTTTTCATATATTTGTCCAGGTCTGTGGTGAAAGCAGTACTATTTTCCCTGCATTATTGCACTTTTTTTAATATGGTAAAAACATCGATATGGCTTCCTCTGCAAAACGTGTCTGTGTACAGAATGTTGGCGAGGCCAGCACGTCTCGCGACACATCGACCTCGCCAGCTGCTGTTGATTAGCGCTTATCTCCATCTGCGCTCACTTACACACTCTTGGATACGGGCTGAAACTGACGTGGATTTGAACACGTTTCTTATCAGGTGTAAAGAGCCCTTCCTCGCTTTACTTTCGCGGCAAGACCGTCCCATTAAAGTCTACGTTGTCTCTGAGTGGCAAATTTATTAAAGGCGGGTTGGCTGAGGAAACTACAACTGAGACTTTTCATTTTTCTTCCAAATCAAGCGCGCTTCTCGAGTCCTCAGATGCAGGTGATACATTTGATGAAGAGTTCATTCCCGCACTTACAAACAACATAACAGAGTTTGCTGGGTGCGGTAGTGGCTGGGCCCTTAAGTTACTTCTACAACTGGAAGTGCATATATCCCAGTATAGGCCGTTCACAGTAGGTGCTGCGCACACTAAACTCCCTGCGTTTATTGGCAACAGGAAAGCTTGTGTCAATGTAGACTGTCCTACCGACGACTGCTTTTTGTTCAGCGTGGTAGTGTGTTTGTATCCCGTACCACGTAATGCTGAGAGACACACATCTTACCCTGAACCTAGGACAGTATTTAAGACGAGTGGTATGACTTTCCCTACAACACTTCATCAGGTGTCGCGTTTCGAGGAGATGAATAATATTTGTGTTAATGTTTATGCTTGCGTTGACAAAGACACAAATATATTATTGACGAAATGTGTGCTAATGCAACGGACACTCCTGTAGTTCCTCTTCACATATCTCCTGTGCGAAGAGAGCACCACATAAATGTTTTGGCACTTCCTGCTAGTGAATGTACTTCCCATTTACACTTTGTAACTATTAAAAATCTAGATCGCCTTGTACACAGTCAGTTGATGAAACATACAGGAAAAATTTGGATTTGCGAGTAATGTCTTCAGTATTTTTCGAGCGAAGACAGACTCACTACACACACTGAACAGTGTAAACAACACTCTGCTGTACGCGCTTCATTCCCTAGCCAGGATGATAAGTGGCTTGAATTCACAAACTTTTCTAAGCAGCAGAGAATGAGCTTTGTAGCATATTGCGACACTGAAACTTTTTTGCAGCCCATGGCTACTTGTATACCACAAGATGGCGGTTCTAGCACGACGGTTATGAATAAACACGTACCGTACACTGCGTCTGTTTTGTTAGTGTGTAGTTACGATGCTAGCGAAACAGTTTACCACACGTTTGTGGGTGACGATTGTATGGAGCATCTTGTGGCTAAACTTATCGAGCTGACAAAATAAGTATGTGACATTTACAAGGAAGATGTAGATAAGAAGGCGCTGACTGCGACCGATAGGGTCCGGCTCGCGAGTCAGATCAAATGTCACATTTGCAAGAAGGACTTGCATAATTCTTCAGACAAAATTGTACTTCACCATGACCACCTGGCTGGTAAACTTAGAGTATATGCACACAACAAGTGCAATTTACAGTTCCGTCTTGCAAAGAATCAGCTCGTAGGTGTATTCCACAACATGCAAAATTATGACGGTCATTTTCTCGTGCGTCCGCCGGCCTCTCGCTGTGTCACTCAGGCAGACGGCAGCGTAGTTATGGAAAACCCAGGCAAAATCACAGTCATTGGGAACACATTGGAGAGTTACAAATGTATCACAAAACATATTCCCTACGGGAACACAGTAGAAGGAGGCATGCATATTGTAAAACTTAGGTTTATAGATTCTTTTAATTTCATGACCACATCGCTGGAAACATTAGCTGGTAATCTAGTGACGCACCAGCTAAAACTCACCCGTGCACAGTTTCCAGACGATGCGCAGTTTGATTTGGCGCAAAGAAAGGGGGTATTTCCATACGACCATCTTGGTCTATGGAAAATCTACGTGAGACTTCCCTGCCTCCTAGAGAAGCATTCTATAATGTAATGAAATGCGAGGGCATGAGCGAGAGCGATTACATGCACCCTCAGGCTGCCTGGAATGCGTTCAACTGTGGTAGCTTAATGGAGTATGCCTTGCAGTATTTACACATAGATACATGTTTGTTAGCAGATGTTTTGGATAATTTCAGGACGGTTTGCTTAGAGGCATATGGTGTGGACCCCGCATTTTATGTCACAGCTCCTGCTCTAGCCTGGGACGGTCTCTTATCAAAGACACAAGTGCACTTGGAGCTGTTGACCGACCCTGATAAATATATTTTTGTTGAACACGAGGTTCGAGGCGGTATTACTCAAGTGAGTAAAAGGCACGCAACTGCCAACAATATTTACATGAACAAGGACTATGACCCTTCCCTCCTATCATCCTACATCTGCTACTTTGACATAAACGGTATGTACAGTCATACAATGATGTCGATACTTCCATTTGCTAACGATCAGTGGGTTCCGGAAAATGAATTTTCTCATTGGGATTTCACCAACATCGATACACAAGGGGACCCATGCTTTTTCGCGGTGGTTGACTTGATGTTCCCGGAGAATTGTCACAATGTGCTATCTGATATGCCACTTGCAAAATCAATGGCGTACCACCAAACAGCACGACGGAGAAACTTTTACTTACTTTAGAACCGCTAAATAATTATATTATACATGGGCAAACACTGAAGCACTACCTGGCATACGGCGCTGTTCTACAGTCTGTTCACTGCATATTGCGTTTTGACCAGAGTGCATGGATGGTGTCTTACATTAGGTTTAACATTGACAAACGTGCTCAGGTGGCGAACACGTTTGAGAAATAGTTTTTTAAATTAATGTGTAATTCCGTTTATGACAAGTGCCTTCAAAATGTTTGCCAGGAACATGATATTCGTGTTGTTTCGTGGAACGACACAATATATGGTGTGGCAGAACTGATTGGGCGTCCGATGTTCAAAGGGTGCCAAATCCTCGCCGATGAACTTGTATTCATCGAGATGGAGAAGCTTGACATTACCTTCAACAAACCATTGTACACCGGTGTTGCAATCCTCGACCGTTCAAAATTGTATCTGCACGATTTTCACTACAACTTTATGCGTAAATTGTATCCTTCGCCCTCCTTACATCTGCTGTATTGTGACACCGACAGTTTAATTTACAAGTTACACTGTCACGATGTGTATGCTCGCATTGCTCCTCATTTGACTACACGCTTTGACACTTCAAGCTACGAGCCAGATAATCGTCAATGTTTTCCTTGCATAAACAAGGGCGTTTCAGGTGTAATGAAGTATGAGTGTGGTGGCAACATCATCACCACCTTTGTAGGATTGCGCCCTAAACTTTACGCCTACACCCTACAGGACGGGAAATGTACGCATAAAGCTAAAGTTGTAAATGGTAACGTGCTGAACAAGCTCATGTTTAGTGATTATTTGGAATGCTTGATGCATAATTCACGATTTTGGGGCACTCAATATCATTTCCGGTCGTGCGAACACATAGTCATTACTGAACGTGTAACCAAAGAAGCGTTGTCGGCAGCTGACGATAAGCGTTACATCAACACAGACGGTATCACGACTTTGCTATGGGGTCATTATCGCGTGTCTTTACCAGACTAAACAAAGTATGTGGTTATCGCGAGAGAAATACATCCACCTGCCTGCTTCGCCTAGAGGGCCCGCAACATGCATACCACGCCCGCTATGCTGTGTGGCCTACCGACTCCGGGTGAACATCTGTCACATTGCCTTGGTTCGCCTGGCGGCTAGATGCTATCACGCCAGCCTATTTGATGGCTGGGCGCTCACCGACAATCCTATCAGCTAGGAGGATATCACACTGACAGTGTACCTGTCAGCTGTCTATAAATCACGTCTACATTATACAACACGATCACATGATTTACACAGCAAGCTGTGTACAAGCTTTGAAACAAGAACTGCGTATATTTCACACAGCAAGCAGGCTGTAATACTTCACAAAGTGTTATACAGCCAAGTGTATGTTAACTTCAAGCAACACGACCTGTGTGTGTACTGACTGCGTTATTAAATAAGCGTGCGCACTAATGCTGTTTTACATAGCTAGCTATGTAGCAAAAGACAATGCTTGTTTTTGGTTATCTACCAACCTCTGACTGACTAGCAATCTGTGCGCGTGATAATCCTGTTTTACAGTCAAGTGTATGTTAAATTTGCACACCGCGAACTGTGTTTGTACTGACTACATAACAAATGAAACCAAAAAAAATGTTAATGTGATTTTACTGTTATGTAAGTATTTTTGATAAACAAATTGTTATTATTTAAATGTGTGAGTTCTTATAAAGTAGCTAAGACCTGCTATTTTAATGTACTCACCTAGGATGTCAGCTGCCAAATGAGTAGCAATGGCTGCTGAGCATCGACATACAGTGTTGGAGAAATCTAGGGGTAAGAATGGAGGGGAAAGACTGAAGGGGAGGTAGGGTTTTCTACTAGTAAAGCCTGTCTCCCCTCTTCATTCGAGTAGTGACAGTGCTGGAAGAAGGTTGTGTTGCTGTTGGAGAGCTGCTGTTGGAGGTAAGTGTTGGAGGGGGGTAAGCCTGTGATACACATATGGGGTTATATGTTTTGAAGATGTCTTGAAGTTTTCTTCAAGATGTCTTATGGAGATGGGGTAGATGTATCAAGGAGATGAGACAAGTATGTGATAAATCTTATATTTTCTTGAAGATGTCTTGAAGATATCTTCAAGATGCTATGCATCTTGTAGACAGCTCCAGTCCTCCATCACTCCCCTAAGTGATGGAGGGGGTATCACAAGCCTGTGATACATGGGGGGTCATATGTGTTGCGCACACACACACACTCTCTCTCTCTCTCTAGCGCCATCTTGTAGACATCTTCAAGATGTCTTTAAGATGTCTCAAGAATCTGCTATAAGTCTTGAAGACGTCTTGCAGTCTTCTTAAGGAGATGAGGTAGATGTCTCAAGGAGCTGCTATGCATCTTGAGATATGTCTCCAATGAGATGTTATGCATCTTGAATTATGTCTTACACACATTGTGAATTGTAGATGCCACAAGGAGATGTGTTAAGCCTTATTATTTTCTTGAAGATGTCTTCAAGATGCTATGCATTTTGTAGACTCCTCTAGTCCTCCCCACAACCCTAATAACAAACAATACCCACATGATGCTTAAACACTATTTCCTCCAAAAGGGTCTATTCTTAAAAATTTCTTCAAGATGTCTTCCAGATGCTATGCATCTTGTAGACTCCTCCACCACTCGCCTACACACAATCAGTACCCACATGGCGCTTAGACACTAATTCCTCCAAAAGGGTCGCCAACCCCTCTGTATACTGCCTCCTCTACACCCCCCGCCTACATACACACAATCAATACCCACATACAGGGCGGGGCTTAAGCTCTCAGCCAATCACAGACCTCATGGCACTTAGGTACTATTTGTACCAAAAGACCCCTTCAACCAATCACAGCCCAGGACATGCCCCCTAGACTACGTCTTGGCCAATCAGAGGCCTTGTTGCTGTTAGGGGAGGAGGCGGCCATGTTATTCAAATGCAGGTTATGCCGGTTTTGCTCCCTGTTGATTCAAAACATACATGCAGTCACTACTGACGGTCGCGTCGTTCATCTGAAACGCTTTGACGGCAAAAAACAGAACCACGCTCGCTTTTTTGACGGAACGTCTTTCCATTGATGTTTCGTTCTGACGACAGGGAGAAAACACGAACCATGCTCGGCCTGCAGGTATTTGTTGTTGCCACCAAAATTTCCATTATTATTTTTTTTGTGTAATGTAAGGGAAAAATTATTAAGTGATAAACTAGTGAACTTAAGTGGAAAAATAAAATTTTGCTGATTACTGTGTTATGCATGCAAACAAGTTGCAGGATGGCATTGGTAGGATACGACTGTGGATGGAAGAGAACAAAGTTAAATATAAACGTGTGAAAGACAAAGATTGCTACGTTTACGAGGAAGAAGGTTAGGAGTACAGACATGTACAAATAGAAAAGGGCAGGAGATAGCAGAAGTTGCAGAATATGAATATCTAGGGATAATGTTGCAGGATACAAGAAACAAGAATTTATTTTGGCCATTCAGCGTTACATGCAATAGGCTACGTCAAACAATATATTATGATAATAAAACAATCAGTTACACATGCTCATTGTATCAGTTACATAAAATTCAGAGAATTAATAGAAATGATGGCTAATAAGCCAGGTCATAACATAATTTACAAATTTAATTGGTTATAATTCCTAACCTTAACAGGAAGGATATTGAAAAACTTTATACCTGTGACAGGGAAATAATTCATAGTTTTGTTTATTATTTTTCTTGGTACCTATTGCAAGATATTAATGTTTTCTTGTATAATGATCATGAGTTCGATGCGCAGGTGCATAATTATCAATATTATCATTATTAATTGTGATGAGACACAGGAATATATATATACGTTTACAACTGTTAATATACCTGTTTTATAATGTATGGTTTACAATGTTCATTACAACTTAATCAACATAATAATCGGACTGCTTTCTTTTGTAGCATTAGAATTTTTGAAACACATGGGGAGTGACCTCGCATCCTGTTACCATATGTAAGAACTGAATGAAAAAATGCATAATATGCCATTAAGACACAATTACTTGGTAGGTCAGTCTTGAGTTTGCTAAGTAGATGATAAACTCTACTCAGTTTCACACATAATGAATTAATATGGTTTTCCCATACTAAACTAGGGTCTAGGGTAGATCGCAACAGTTTAACGGAGTTACATTCTTCACTCGTCTGACATAAAGTAAACAATATTTACTGGGTCATATTTACATTGATAGCTAGCTTGTTAGAACCGAACCAACTACGGGCTACATTAAACATAGTTTGGGCTATATGTTGAGCCACAAAGTACTCATTATTGCTTGTGACCAAGTTGTACCATCTGCAAAAAGTAAGACACCACTTTCAACACTGTAGTACAAATCGTTAATCATTATTAAAAATAACAATGGCCCTAGTACAGAGGCTTGGAGTATTTAGGGTAGAGAAATCAGGTAGAGAGAGTGGTATCTAGGGCTCTAGGTATGCTGAGAAGGGTAATGAAGGGTGTTATTAGTGCAGTGAAGGAAAAGGCATATATTACAATGGTACAGCCAATGATAAGTGTATACAGCAGCAGAGAGGGACCCGTGCGTGGAATTGGAGATGCAGGAGTTGGACAAAGTGCAAAGACAGGCCGGGGTAGGTACAGGATAAATGGAGAAGGCATAGGCAGGCTGGTGAGGACGAAGGGAACTTTCAACCATCAGTATGCAGATGTATTTGGCGTGGAACTCAGTGAAGGGAAGGAAAATTGTAGAAAGGCTGACCAGAATGCACAAAGTGGTGAATGGAGAGAAAGGCTGGGGTAAGTTAGGCTGCTGCCTATTTAAGGCAGGCTATAGAGGAAGAGGAAATTATGTTAGTGAGAAAATTCAGATGCGCAGTAAAGCAGAGCCAGACTGGTGGTCTATGCTTAGGAGATTGGTGAGGGATTTGAATGAACTTTTAAATGAGTTGGTGATAGTGAGTAAGGATCAAGAGTTTAGGGGGAGGGTAAGGAAGATTATTGAGAACAGTTGCCCAACAGTAAGCAAATTTATAATAATATTAATTTTTTTGCTAAGCGGCTCATCGGGCATGAAACTGAAAATTAAGGACTTGTTACGATTTTGCTATTAATAATTCAAAAGTTTCAGGGGAATTGAATGCATTTATTATTTTGCAGGCAAAATATTTAATAATAACTTTGTAGTTTTATTTGTATAATTAACTGTAGGCTGTCAATTAAAAGTGTCTGAGAAGATGCCATGAAATGATGATTACATACTTTGGTGATAATGAACTCAGTATCGGTCCTTTCATTTTTGTAGTTTATATTACAAGGTTAACACTTTCCACAAGTAAATTTCGTAATGATTTTCTTACACATGTACGGTTTGACATGTGTGCCTATTCAATTAATAGTCTTTACATCACTTTATATATTCTTATATTGTAACCATTTTAAGTATTTGAAACACATGGGTAAATGTTACAGATTGTATAATGATTTGTTTAGGCTGAATTTATTTGGCTTTAGCGGGTCCACAATTTTAATTATTTCGATATTTAAGTTTTAGGCAATTCAGGGAACACAATTATGCTGTAAAAAACACATGCAAAAAAATATTGTTCATTTATTAACTGTGCAATGCGTAAGCTGGTACCAACAGGACAGCTTGCAAATAGCATATTACAGAATATTATTTCACTTGGAATATTTCTGTTCTGATGATCTGTCATATTTCCGATGTTTCCTCGCATTCTTGCATTGTATTGATTCATAAACCTGGTCTAGTTGTGTAAATTTAGTTGACAAGTTATGGGCTAATTCTACTATGTAATATCCCAAGCGGTTCGAAATGGCTCTTGATAGGCACAAGGAAATCACATTATTAACTTCAAAAGGTTTCAGTTGGACTAGACATGGGCATGGAGTTAAACTAATGAGTAGAAAGTTAAAAGGGAAATAGTGGCAAAAATAGGAGTGTCTAAAGAAAAGAGTTACACAACGGAAATGTCTGGAATTAATCTCACATGTGCAAATACACGCTGACCTCTCAGTTAACTGAACCATGTCCATTGTGGTGAGAGGAAAGCTGTTTTGAAATAATTTGTATTTAGTAATGTGCACCCTTTGCGTCATAAAATTAAAATGTTGATATTGTTTGTGTAGATTCTTGATAGCAGTTACAAGACAACACTGATGCTGCAAGTGCTACAAAAATATATATTTTTTTTTTTAGGTAGCCACCAGATGATGATATCGGATGCTGTCCAGCTTTCACAATTTAAAGTTCGGCCTGAAGGCAATTAAGGATGTAAATGTAAACGGTTTTCAATAAAGAGAACATTTATGCAATAACTATTTTTCATTTATCTCTGTCCAACACATTTATTTTTAACATTATAGTTTTCATGTCCAGGTAAATATACAGCAGCAAAAAAATTTCTATCAGTTTGTGTTTCATTTACTTGCAGCAACTTGTTAGAATATACCATTAACCAGTTTAGTAACCTCAGCTCATACCCATGTGTATGCTCCTGACAGTCTTGTATACTACAAGAAATATTTTTTTAAAATTTACTGGTGTCTTTAGGTTCAATTAAACAAGAAGAAAAAAATTACACTTTTATTAATATATAGGTTTTAATCAATTATTTTCTTCTAGACTGTGAGGAAAATTTCCTGCTGGTTTTTACTAAATGCAACAAATGTTAGTACAGTGGCTGCAATGTACAGTATTTTAAAATCCAACTAGATTAAGTTACTTGTTCTCACTTGATAACCTATGGCCTATTTTGCACGACCACAGCTTATACATAAGTTGCATACAAAACTAGATTGCCAAGCTAGCTGAAAATTAATGTAATTTACTTGATGTAAAATACGTTTTGGGTTACCAGTTTGACAATAGCTCAAAAAATGAAACTGATAGCCAATGAATTATTGACACTTTAAAATTTGTAAATAAGAATTGCATAATTTGTTGGTGCAGTATCGTTGAGAAGGCAGAAGCTGTGAAACTAAATTATTTTCCATTTTCGCTATTTTTTTCTAAACACTTTAAGGTTTTCTATGGTCTCATAATAAACTTTGCTGTCAGGAATGATCTCTTTTACTTAAATATATATGTGTTTATAAGGGGAAAAATGTAACTGCTCATTTATTTTTAAAACGTTAATTTTTTATAATAGTACAACAAAAACAGATATACATCACTTACTCACTGTCAAACGAATTAAATAACCAGTATTACATATGCAATTACAGGAAAGAAAACATGTTATTATTCTGAACAATTCTGTTTCATCAAAATTTTGCGAAAAAAACTTTGATGAGACGTGTTTTGTAATAAATTAAAGAAATTGTTAATATGTGTTTAACAAATTGTCTGCATTCAAAATTTTCAAGCAAGTGATTAGTTGGTATAGTTTTAACTGTCATTCATTGCAATCTTAAAGATGGAGAAATGATTAGCTACACATTTTTTTAGTACATACTGAGGACAAAAGGGAGGGAATCCGTAAGGCGATTCTACGAGAGCTAGAAGCGTGGAATTTGAAAAATGCTTTGAAACAGAATCTATTTTTGATGTGACAATCACAAGATAAATAATTGGAGAACGCAAAAACGTGGCTAGACGGGTGCTTCAAACGCTGTATAAAATGGAATTAGCTACTGTGTCAGCGTTTTTAATGCAGAATAATGTGGGAGTGTCTGCAACACTCTCATGCTGAACAGTACATAGGCGTTCATTAGCAGTTGAAACGTGCCAGCAAGAATCCTACCATGCTTGAACTAGATTCATGTTGCAAATGTGCATCAATACACCAAAATCTAGTGACTCTGATGCTTTTGTGTAGAAGAGCCAAAAACAATCTGCGTTAGGCTGTTTCCAACACCATTTTTTCCAGTGTTCCTGTCTTTATGACAAAAGGAAGAGTTTCCATCAGTTGTGCACCAGGAATGCAAGCTGGGTCCCCTGTTCACGGTGATGTATGTGGTAAAGTAGTAATAATGGTGTTGTGAGGAAGGGGGGGGGGGAAGCGACGGGCAGGCTGGCGAGTAAAAAAGGAAACTTAATACAATGAGTGATGTTGAAGGAATTGAAATTGGACAAATTGCAATTTGTAATTGATGCATAAGATTTATACTGTATGGTCTGTGTAAAAAGTGTTATTTACGGAAGCCAATAATTACACAATCTAGGCTGTATTCTTGATTCACATAACATTTATTGTAAGTAATTGAGCTTTAATTACATCAATAAAAAATGATTTACTAGTAAGTATATTATCATGTGAAGGTAAGTTGTACCTGGTAGGTAAAGTATGACATATGTGTTCCAGATTACTTTAGTTGGCATATTGTTAATAAAGTTACATAGAACCATAACTGGAACTCTAGTATTTTAAAGACATAAATTACCCATCAGGGCCTCTTCATAGCTGACTATGTATACTCTACTTTCACATTTTCCCGTGATATGTTGGATGATCTGTTGTACTGAGCTGTAGTTGAATGATGTGGTGGACAGCTTGCCTCACTTGTACAATGAGTCTTTACATGCCTTGTTTCACTCACAATCCTTTTAGGGTTGACCATACACACTCTACGAGACTGCTCGAAAAGTTATAGTTATGCTGTTGTGCCAGATAATGTCTGCTGTGTAGCTGGGCTTTTTACAACCATTCCCTACTCCATGTGTTAATGATGGTAATTCTTAGATATTTTTAACTATAACACAGTTAAGGGGGTGTCTCAATTTTAGTCTGATTAACTGTACATCTAGAATGTCAAAGCGCACCAGTAAGTATGTGTTTTAAAGTGGTTTGTGTTCCACAAACTCACTACAAAACACATGTTAAAAAATTTTACAACAGCACAGAATACGAAAAACCTTCATACTCTTAACAGCAAGTTTTAAGTGCTCAATTTAGGCTATCCCTCAAATAAAATTTTTGGGACATGAAAATGGGGACATTGTGTGCTTTTGCTGTCAACTGTAGCTGTAGAATTATTAAATTAATTCAGGAACTCTGTGTTTTTTAACACACATCATAATTCATATGTCTAAACAAGAAATAAACATGTAAGGTAAGGCTATTACTTAAATCAATAGTTATGATACTTACCAAAGTTTCAAATTCTACAATATGATCATTTCTGTATACCATCAAGTCCTTCCTTTCCGTTTTCGATATTGTATCCCAACAGGATGTACAAGATGGTAAATGAAGATCGTGGCTGGGGTAAGTTAACTGGACTGAAGTTAGCTCTTTCCGCGCGCCGCCCCGGGACTATATAGAGCTAACTTCAATCCTAACTCACAGGCTGCCTAAGGCAGAGTACAAAGAAAAGGAAACAATAGCATCAGGATATTCATGTATATAAACAATTTTTTTTTAAATGATGTACTACTTTTATGGTTGTATGTAGCTTGACTAGTCCAAACCCAGTCAGTACTGGATGTACAAGGGATGATGAATAAATAAATAAATCGATGATATGGAGGAGAAAAAGTAGGTATGCTAGGCAGTCTGTTCTTGGTGGCATTTACTTTCTAAGGTGAGTTTCTGATGTAAACTACCTACCACTTGAATGATATAACTGTAGATGTGGTCTGCATTAGACTAATGTGTTTTTAAGACCTTCAATACAAAATAATTGCTTCTTCGAAGAGCTGTACACTGTACATGAGGGTAGGCGATCATCTGTGGCAGCTACAATATATGTTGTGCATCCTGGATGAGCTTCTGAATCGAGGGTATACCGGTCCAATCCTTGATGTTCTGAAGCTGCAGCCTGATGGAATGCTTAAAAAAGTCTGGAACTGTAGTGAAGGCCTACTTATATGAGAAGACTTAAAATTTTAATATTTAACTTGAAAGTACAGTAACTGATAGAGTTAATAATGTCATATACCTCCTGAGGTAAGCAATTATTTTCCAAACAGTTAACTTATGCTGGGGTAACAAATATTTCATACTTTCGTAGGTGAACAGTTATCATTCTGATCTGGTAACTTACGGTGCATCTGTAAGGATTGTTCTATGCAATTTAATGACTTTCAGGGCCTACCTGACCACAGTTTCCAATCAGCAAGATTAGAAACATACAGGCCTACATACATGTAAAAGCCCAGTTAATTACTTTACACCTTTCCGATGCATTTCAGTAAAGGATCACCGAAGGCAGCTTTTGTCTAGGCATGGCTATGTGTATTGACAATAGGATAAAACACAATTGATGTATAACCGTCACATCTTCAAGTCCACTATTCAGTAGGCTACTGTTATTTCAGTTATCTGAGAGCTGGTTGAATAACAAATTGTCCAGAACTAGGTCGGTTATATGTAGAGGTAGGCCTAGGCCTATAGCCACAAAACTGTATATGATTCGTTCGCTAGTTCTTACAGCAAACGTCACATTGAATTGTCAGTTTTTTAAGGAAAATCCAAGCAGTCATTGTACTTAAAGTCCTAAAATGTTATGACAATGATATGGAAATGCTTGTGTACTATTAAAAAGATCACACAAACATTCGTTTGAAATTTGGATGACGATCATCGACTACATTTACAATACGTAGCAAAATGTTTGGCTGCAATCTACTGACAACCAACAGATTGTTTACACTAACTCTGCTAAAATACATTGTCTTACCACAAAAATTCATGTTTCATTTACGAACTGCAATTATAGGGCTAAACTGACAAATTATTGTTCAACATAACCACGCAAACTCATTCGTAATATTCATGATAAGTTTGCATCGCATTCTTCAAAATAAAATCCACAGTAAAAGTTTTTAATAACTAAATTCGTGGTCGTAGCAGTTGTGCTATGTCGTCAGCAATATTATTCACATAAAAACAATTTTAACCTTTTTATTGACGCTGTGTTTACATTCGCTAAGTGGCCTCTAGCGAGTTAAGGGCCCGAATTTCGCCACCTAAACTAAGGGCTGCTTAAAAAATTTTAAGGGCACCTTAATATTGGTGAAACAGATATTGGTGTTAAGGAACACTTAATTTTATATTAAGGGACCCCTAATGTTTAAAGGTTGTTGGTGAAACCGGTCATATGTCTACTAGTTGCTTCGCATCGAGCAGGAAATATCTAATACAAATGAAATATCTAGCATAATAGAATAACTGCATGAAGATGGCTACATAGAATGAGTCGTCGAAACACTGCTAGGAAGCTGCACAAGCCTGCAAGGCGAAATTATCTTCGATGTAAAGTGCAGATGATTGGTTTAAAGGGCTTATAATAAGAAGATTTGGTTGAAATATTTCCTTATGCTCGTAAGAATAAAGGCTACAAGTACACGCTGATTGTTATTGACTGCTACAGTAAATATGCATTGGCTGTTCCTGTAAAAACTTAGAGTTGCAAAGACGTAACAAATTCAACGAACTTTGTTTTGAAAGACAGAGGTCCGCCTAAGAATCTACATACTGACCTCGGAAAAGAATAGTACAATTCATTATTTGAAGCACTGATGTCAAGACATGAGAATAACCAGTACTCTACCCACAGTGGTCTTAAGGCCAGTATTGTGGAAAGATTCAATCGTACTTTGAAGAATGAAATGTGGAAAAATTTTCAGCACAGGGAAGCTACAAGTGGATGGATATAGTGTCCAAGATAGTGTCAAAATGTAATCATACAGTACACCGGACCACGAAAATGATGGCTGTTGATATCAAGGACAACTCTTTACCACAAACTGTTTATGAAAATAAGAAGAAATTGAATCTGCACAAACCTAAAGCAAATGTTGGAGACTGTGTAAGGATATCACGAGTGAAAGGAACATTTACTAGAGGCTACATATCAAACCGGAGTACTGAAATATTTAAAGTGGTCAAGATTCGTCAATACGAACCAAGAACATATTACATAGAAGATGTGAAAGGAAGGGTGTTCGAGGAGGTTTCTACAGCGAAGAAATTGTAGTTACCAAGTATTCAAACACGTATTTAGTCGAGAAGGTTTCGAAGAAGAAAGGAAATAAAGAGTTGGTGAGGTAGCTTGGGTTCGATATAAGCCATGACAGTTGGATTCACCAATCAGACATTGCATATAAGTAAAGCGAATTACACTTGCTTTTGTATAAATGATGGAATGTTTTTAAAACTTCTATTTCTCATTTGTGTCCTGTATTTACAGAAAAACTGTTGTAAGAATTTAAATTAAATTCACACCGCTAATTTTTTCTGATGAGTTATTACCATACGAAAATGGTAAACATATGTCAGTGAAGGTAATTCTAAACTGTCAGTCAAGACGGAAGAGCCAATATGTAATGACAAGCCTGCAAGTGAAAATGTAGCTGAAATTTCTGAAAGTTTATTCTGTTACATCAAGTGTCATTTCACTCATCTGTGCACGAGAATATGGGACATTCTGATAAAATCACTAAATTTTCCATGTAGAAGATGACCTGCCCAGACAGCTCCAGATTTGTAAATAAAGCAAATATTTATTGTATGTATTTGATTAGATCTAAATATTTTTTAAAAATCTTAACACTGTGTTTGTGAGACATTATTTCATAAGCCAGTCATAATTTTTTCTTAAAGAGCATCAGATGCAACAGTCCTTGTACACTCAAACTGTATTACCATACAAACTATTTTAAAAGTATTAATGCATGAAAAGGTTTTAATATTACTAAAATTGAAATAAGTATGAATGAATAGAATTACTGTAATGAAATAGCTCTGTGTATAACATATTAAGGTAATTTGGCACTCGCAATTTTATAGTAGCCCAGATGTCGAGGTGATTTCTAAACGAATAAACAGCTCGCTCTAGCAATGAGCTCTTTTAATGTAATTGTTTAAGTGATACTAAGGGGGACTGTATGACATACTAGCCCGAGTACCCTCGACCTTACAACAGCACACTATAGTGGTAAAAGTTTGAAACAAAAATGACAGCTCATCAACTGGTTAATATAATAATCGAACAACCAAGTCGGTTATATGGTGGCAAGTTTATAAAAAATTAAATATAGCAGGCTCCAGATCACGTAAATAAATGACTGTTGAAAATTGAAGGGGAAATTATACTAAGATGGTGGACTTAATATAAATCCAAGATCTCGACCATAACATTAATCTATGATGTCACCGCGTTACCCTAGACTGTCTCTCCCCAGTAAGAACTGAACCTATCTTCTACCGTAGCAAATTACAAGACATTGGATTTAAAGCTCTCTTGTACACGGCCTACTTCCTGGATCTTGTTTGGATGCAATTGTAATATATTTCTATTTTGAAATCACAATATATTTTTTTTTCCTCAAGTCACAGACTACGAGGTCCTGTATCTCTCTAAATAAAATCCGACAGCGAATGATAAAATGTTTTTCGTTGAGGATATTGATGGCGGCCTTGCCCACATGGCCTCAGCCCTTAGCGTGTGTCGAAATTATTCAGTTGACTGCTTTGATTTATTTGCTCGCTTTGATATTTCATGCAAGTATTTATTCGAATCACATAAAAATGATTCAATTGAGGTATCATGTGTGCATTTATTTGAATAGTATGTAAATTATTCAACTTCCCGCTTTGAGGTTTCGTGCATCCATTTCGTCGATGTTTTTTGAATCATATAAAAATGATTCAGTGGCTTTTTTTTTCGTAGGACAGAAATATATGTATTTAATATTTAGTATATATAAAATCAATATGACATTGGTATGCTAAAAATTTAAAGGAAAGTAATTTAAATGTATATATTTATATGGTATAGAAGTAATTTTTGTATATACACTATTTAAATTTGTCTTGTATTCAATGCAATCGTAGCATAGTGGGCTAGGACGCATGTTAAGTAACACATTGGTTGCGAGTTAGAAACCAACACCCAGTGAGCACAAAATTTTTAACTTGCTAAAAGATATCTATAAATAGGTGCCAATTCCTTATATGCAAATACGAGCAACTTCACCCTAAACAGCAACAGCGACACTATAGTACTCTTGTAGACAGCGATGTAAACGTTGGAACAAACGTGGCAGCACCCATTCAGGAGCAAACATTGCGGATGCCGACTGCAGCACCACCTAACTGCCAATGATGGAAACAAAGTGCGACAGCAGTACTGCCTATCAGATAACGATGTAAACGAACATGACCTCCCCAGCAGATAACAACTAAGGGGAATTTCGAGAAAAAATTCCCTATTCCTACAAGGGACTGCTGAAAACAAGATGGACGATGTGACATAACATATCATTGAAATATGACATGACATATGACATAACATATGACATGACATATGACATAACATATGACTTAATATATGCTATAATGTAGGATGAAACATAAGACATAATATGCATCATAACATAAGACGTAATGTATGGCATAACAAATGACATATGTTATGACATAATGTGACAAGATATGACATGATATTATGTGTTATGATATGACATGACAGTACATAACATATGACATGACATATGACATATGCTATGACATATTACATGACATATGACATGACAAAATGGCCGCTCTGCACAACAAAATCCCCTTCATGGAAAACAAAATGGCTGCCGTGATATAATTCAAGATGGCGGACTGCTCCAATGCTCCACAGCTTGTGTCCCATTTTCGGCATTTCCCTACTTCTTTTAACTTACATTTGCTAAGTAGTATATAAGTGTATATTCTAGGAGAAGTAGATTTTTGCACTTTTTTGCATCGAGTGAGCAAATCCGAACGAGTGAAAAAATTGGCGGGAAAAGGGGCTTGTCCTAGAACTTACATTAGTATGCTCCTTAAAATAAAATAAGTAAGACTATGAAACCACACACTTAACTTTGCGAAAGAATTTCCATCAATAAAACCTAAAGTCGCGTAGAATAACACATTTAACAAATAGACTGCACATATTTTTAGGACTGAGTGTAGTTTTTGGACATACTCCATTCCGATGCAGATATCTCCCATAGCACAAATATTTCTAAGGTAATATCATTTTAGGGTCTTACGCTTAGAGGCGATCCAGCATTACATGCGCCCGGCAGTCGCACTCTTAACGCGTCTCGTTTGAGGGTCTTGCCTTTAGAGGCTATCCAGCATTGCATAGCATACGACCGGTAGTCGCACTATTAACACGTCATCGAATTTGTGCGTCAAACAGGCAAACAAAAAGTTTGTAGGTAGTCATGTTAAATTTTATCACTACCGTAGCCTTCTATTGCTTGTTTTGGAATCGTCTTCGTGTTCGGAAATATATAAATGTATATATATAATAAATAGTTAAATTAATAAATAATATATAATATGTATATAATAAATATATTATATATATAGCTGAAATTATAGCCATGTTGTCATGAAATATATCTCTGCTGTGCAGGAAATATTTATTTTACGGTCACAGTGCAACACAATTATTTTATGAATCTTTGTGCAAGGGTAAACAGCAAACTAAAAATTAAGAATCTGGGTAGTTGTATGATCATTAGCTTTCTCGTTCTAGTTACTTGAAAATAAATTCGTTGAACATAATTGCTTTATGTTTAATATAAACCATAATATGTGTAACGAATTTACTGTTTAAGTCACGGCAAGTTGCGTCACTGTGAAAGAAAAATCGTCCTTTCATGCAAAAGCTGCGCGTCGCGGATTTGAATCACACAAGTCGTGTCTCGCCTTTCTCCTTAAAATTATATCGGTAAAATTTTATAAAAGAGTTATAAGTATATTAAGAGCTGTAGTGACAGCAGTCTTGGCGCTTATTCAGACATCGAAGAAAAAAAATAATCTCCAGTGAAGATCGAAAACTCGTAGGGAAGTTGTTTGTGTTTGAATGCAAGACGATATTTATGAAGGGCAAATCTATTCGTCAGATTTAATCATTATTTCTTCAGAATGCAAATCGTGTAATGTTGCAATGTGAAACTATGAAGCTACGTTTTGGGAGCGTAGCAAGTTAAAAAGACATTTGCATACGTGTGAAGATCTCATTCCTCCACGGGTCAATTGTTATCTGATGAAATTACAATCATTGTGTGGCAGCAGTTTGGTAATTATCGAAGCGAACACTTATTTAACACCATCAGTGAAAACTTCGGACATAACCATTGAAACTTCACGAGGGTTAAATCTTTTAATGTTCACGAGGAGCATTAATGACATCGCTTTTTAGACAAATGTGTAACAATTCTGATTAAGATGTTTGTGCATGCTTGCCGTCCAAGAAAGCATTGAATTAACATATTACAAAATCACTATGTGGTTAAGTGTGCGGTGCGAAGAGGCCATCGGCTGTTTGCATGTACTGACTGTTTAAACACACATATATGCAGAAGTAATGCTGTTCTCCTTCTTAGGCAAGATATTTTATTGCTGGAGAAACACGTGATCCAGAGATGCTGGAATTACAGCACCAGCAGCGAATTCAAGCCCAAGAAATTCAAGGTCTATTGGCGATCTCTTCGGCAGTGACAACTGTTTCTCCATGACGGCTATATCTTCGGCTGTGACAAGCTGTTTGCCTATGTGCTGGCGAGCTCTTCGTCCAAGAAGACAAGCTCTTCTCCAGTGTTACCAACATCCTTGGCTGAGACGATAGTCTCTTAGAGCATCGTGACCATTACTGTGTCCAAAATTAGATGTTCTCCTGTGATGGTTACCACTTCAGTCATGGCTATGAGTTTTGTTTTGCTCGTGACAACGAAGAACATTTCGGTTGAACCTAGTACTTTTTCGGGCATAATGATGATAATATGGCTGATTCAAAGTAATTGGGGAACCCAACTGCCACGATCACTTCGCATTTATATTCACAGTGCAACGACATAAATGTGATAAATGTAAAAAATATGTTTGAGTGAATAAAAAACTTATTTAATATACCTAACCAGACATTAATAAAGGTCACAATAATGGCTGGGCTAAATTTAAAGAAGAATGTCTTTGTTTGCGCTGGTTTCGGCGTTTTACATTAAGTAGAGTAGTTTTTAATTAATTAAAATGTATTAAATTAATAAAATAATTAATTTGGTTACCTTTTGCATGTTAGTAGGTAAATATCATTATTAAAATACTTTTAAGGGATAGTAAATACGTTAACACGTTCTAGAATATTACGTACATGGTCTTTCCTGAAACTGAAAACTGTTGAAACCTGCTGGGAAACTTACGTGATTGGGATTGATAGGCCCAAATCAATAAGGTGGCTGGTTATGAAGATAAAGTTGTCAATGGCTTGCATAGGTGTGACTACAGTGTCTGCTAGAATTGTATGCTACTGAAAATATTAGGGAAAGAAGTCGTGTATATGTATTGTTTGGGATGTGAGTGACGATGGGGTATGGGGCAGGTAATAGGTAATAGGTGGGGTGAAGGAATGGTAGAGAGGTGGGAGTGATGGTGGGGATGGGGTGGTTGGGGATTGTGAGATAGTGAGGGTCATGGTATTGTCATGGTGGTTGGTTTGTGGTGGAGGTGAATGTTGGAGTTGTTGTGGAGTTTGGATTTGGGGCATTTTTGAAAAATCTTGTAAAGGGTGGGGATGGTGGTTGGAGAAATGAAATTTGGGGAGAAGGATATAGGCACGATGATGAAACTGTATGGTTTAACCATTAAAAAAACCTTATAAATATAATTTATTGGTTTGTTGACATACGCAATTGCTCATGCACGTTCTAATATTGAAAACTCCCATTGCAACAAACATTTATAAATGTAAAAAAAAAACTTTATCCTAGTATTTTCAGGTTTAAAAATTTCTGTCGACTAGAATTGACAATGACAATTAATAACTCTCTCTCTCTCTCGCTCTCTCTCTCTCTCCATGGTTAAAGTTAACAAATTTCTGCAATGACTTATCATTTTCATAATTTTATTATTTACAGTGAATATTACTATATGCATATGAAAATCATCCATAAATCTTCGTTCATCGGGTGACTCTTTATAACAACTTGTGTAGCGAATTTAGTTTTAAATATTTTATTAAATACATACCCAACACTTACAACCTGATCCCTCTAACTATTAACAACATTGATTGTTAAATAAGTTTTAATTGTTATTTTCTAAAAACTGCTTTGTAATATAGAATACATATTAATAGCTAAGTTAAAACATTATAATTTTACATACAATTGATGAAATGTGTAACAATATTCTTATGTTTTATCCAGACGTTATATAATAAGACATTTTGTTACACTGGTAACAGATAAAATATTTTTATATACTTTACAATATTTGCTACTGCAAATTCTCTTAAATATAATTACTAAGGAGAGACATTCTAGCAAAAGCAAACAGAAATAGGCTACAATTTCTTACATCTAAAAATATGTTTTAGTAATTTTTGCTAAACTAATTTATTTTGTGGTTTAGAGACAATTTTATTACGCTTCATTTAAATTTTTGACATATAAGTGTTTTTATAATTTTAATTTAAATAACACAAAATAATTCTCCTAACTCTTATGGTTTGTTTATCAAATTCAATGGATCGTCAAAATGATCAATACATATGAATATGTATTGACAGTGATTGCGTACGCACATCTACTTTTCGCTCACTTGAGGAAAATTTAAATCTAGTTTATTTCCTTCAGTCTACTAGATTTTAGCGTTTTACTAATTTTATAGTCTCTTACACCTGATAAAACTTTGCTGTCCTGAGCTTTTGCCATATAGTACCGACAACTGATCTGATTAAGTTTTTTATTAGTTGATACATTTGATGTGCAATTTTCTTTTAAACTGGTTTTATCAAATGAACACTGATGTAAATAGTAAGAACAACTCTTGTCTATTGTTTGTTTTGTTGAATATGTCAACCAGTTTTCATATTTGGAATTAATGCCGATTTCTTCGTACTCCTTATAACAATTACTACCAGTAACTTCATTTTCACAATGTAGTTGAGGCAACAAGTTGATACATTCTGCACTGATGACAGAGCCTTTGCGTTTGGAGTGGATGCTCACTTCGCTGTTGAAATGTTCACATTCACATTCTCCTGAAACAAACAAAAAAAAAATATATATATATATAGGCCTATATTTACTGGATGATACATGTTATTAGGGTGGGCCGAAAAAAAGCCAATTTCGGATTTTCTAATTCAAATAGTGAGGAAATTTGCACTTTTGTGTTTTCAATTTGGGAAAAATAAAAAAATAAAATTATAGTCGTTGTCTTCTGTTCGCGCATTAAGCCTAATGTTAAGAAAAACCACAAAAAAGAGACCTTTTTAAAAATAATTTTTCTAGTTTTTAATATTAAGTCTACGATTGAATCAGAGGATGGAAATATGAGAAAACTCGGGAAAATGTTCTCGTCCTCAATTTTAATTCTCGCATGGGCTTAAAGTTGGCGAAAATTATCTACAAAATGCTTTAATTCACAGTTTTAAAACATTAATATGCTCGTGCTAAAGATATAATGCGTGATAGTTGTGATACGTTAATAAAGTAAGAGAACACGCAAATTAAAGTAATTGGAACAATGCTGTAGCTTTCGGAACGAGTATGGCATTTAACAAAGTTCCAATTTTTTTTCGATGAATGTGGCTTCTAGATTTCACCCACGGCCAATAGCTACAATCAATAATTAGAATCAATATCCATTAACTATCCTGGTAGGGTAGCTCTCCTCACAGCTGTGTCGCTCGGACCAAGTCCGTAGATAAGAAGCAGGCACCAGAGTTGGCACATCAGTTTCTCATCTGCTTGCTGTGCGGGCTAGTTCGTAGGTCAATAAAAGTTATGTAGTGTGTTGCATATAGTGGTGTGGTCAGCGTAGCTTAATTACGTGACATTTTTATATGAGTTTATTGTTCACATTGGCCATCGACATAATTGAAATGGGGACTCCGAGAAATGTATTGCCTACAAGACAATCCCATTGCTGCTCTTTGTTCGGTATGCCGAACGAACTCAGTGCAACAAAACTACCAACAAATGAAGACGTCCTGCTGTGTTACTTTGAAGAAAGGTACAGATTAGAATTATCATCAGATAAAAAAGATGCATTTTCAACAATATAATAATGTATTGCCACAATAGTTGAACGAACAATTGTATTGTAAGGCCTCTATCCAACAGTGACTCATACGCAGGTTGTAATAGATGATAAACGCATACCATGATTTATACTATAAGTTAAGAAAATCATACCAGTTAGACAAAAATCAAGATAGTTTTAAGGAAAAAATTGAAAAAATTTGTTGCTGAGGGTAAATCAATATTGTTTGATATCGCAGTATGTAAATGTTTACTGTCATTTTTGTGTAGGTGCGGAAGAAGGCCAAGTACCTGTGACTGCTCTGTAGTTATAGAATGTAACTGTAAAAGAAACCAAGAAGATCCCATATTCTGAGGGCAAATTTACGTATGACCAGCGTACTACCAGGATCAGTTACATGGGCAGTATGTACAAAAAAGAAACACAGGAGATTATGCAATGGCAAGAAAGGAAAAAAAAACATTCAATGAAAAATATTTCGTCTGATTTTGAAAAATCTGAAGGTAAAGATACCAACATTTCTTAACAAGAAGGAAATAATGAAACCGACGAGTCTTTTTTCATTTTTGTCTTCATCTAAAATAAGACTAAAATTGCCTGCTACTGCATTTATGAGTGACAGATTTGGTGTTTCTAATCGAGTCACAGCTGCTGTTGCTTCTAGTGTTTAGAAAGATCTTGGACATATCACTGAAAAAAAATGTGTCGCTAGTAGTTACGTAAATATAAGATGAGACGAGAAAAATATAAGACCCGAGAAAACTTTACAAGACATTCAACAAGTCAAAGTAGTAACCAGTATACACATTGAAGGTAGGAGTGAGAATAATATTGTGCAACATACAATTGGAACTAAAATGTATCTCAGAGTTCAGAAGGAGGAGAAGCATATGAGTTTGATTCATGAGCCTGGAGGACAATGTGTCGGCTATTTGATACCGGTAAATGGCACTGGAATCTAAATAGCTAAGTGCATTCTTAAGTATTTAATTTTGATGTAAACCAAATGTAAGCGATTGGTTGCGATGATATAGTAACAAACATTGGATGGAGAAATTGTGCGATTAGCAATATTGAAGTCAAAAGTCAGCAACCGTTTCAATGGTCAATTTGTTAACTTAACTTAAATGAACTTCCCTTCAGACATTTGTTTCAACATGTAGATGGAGAGACGACCGTCCCAGGGACAAGAGAACAGAGATGGGTACATGCGGACCACTTTACTATCAAGGTCTGCGATGCTAAAACTAGGCCAAAAATCTGAATTCAAAGCCATGCCTCTTGTGTAAAGTATCTCTACCATGAATGATCTTGTACTGCATTTAACTACATTCTGAATAGCTGTATGGTTGGGTAGGGTGTGGGTGGAACTCGTAGTGCAGCTACCAACGAGATATATAGTTATAATAGAGGGGCGGAAACGCTTCCAAAGTGAATCTCAATTGAACGGCTGTTTTGACCCCAGAAAACATGGCAAACAGCAGTGTGGCCAACATTATGTTAAAAATCCGTCATTATGTTCGCATAAAATCTGTTACTTTATAGCTCCACTATATTCCCGCTAAACACAGGAAAAAATGCCAATAATTATTGTAATATATTATACTGTAATAAAGTTTAAATTAGCATAATCGCTCTCGTCTCTCGACCGGAAATAAGAGTCCGCCATTTTATCTAGAGTCAAAATACCACATTCAATTGGGCTTTACCTTAGAGCCTTGGAGATTGCTGTTTCCGCCCCTCTATGTTTACTATATAGCTCGTTGGCAGCTACCTATTCATAGTGAGTTCTGGGTCGTTTCAGAAATTTATTTGCGAAATGAGTGAAAACTGTACCTACTGGGCAAAATTTAAATGCTTATGAAATCTTTCTAGTAAAAAAATTATAAAAGCCGTAATTTTTTCTTTTTATTATTTTTTTTCTGAACCTTAATTAAGCGTTGGCATGCTACACAACACACGAAATGTTAATATTTTAACATTGAAAATGAAACAGAGATATGTTGTATTTATAGATTTCCTTAAATTTTATACATAGTGCATTAACTAAAAATGAAGCGCAAGAATCTTTTCCCAATTTTTCGTATTATCTGTTAGCAAATATATGCAATACCATAATATAAGATACTCGTAGACTAAATGTTAAAACTATTAAAATTATTTTAAACATGTCTTTTTTGTGGTTTTTCTTCAACTTTAGGCTTAATGCGCGAATTGAAGACCACAACTATATATTTTTTAAATATTTTTCCCAAATTCAGAATACAAAAGTGCAACTCTTCCTCGCTATTAGAATTTTTAAATCCGAAATCTAGTTTTTTCAGCCACCCTAATGTGTGTGTGTCCTGTATTTTACACATATGTCTGTATATCATGTTTGTGAATGAGTTGAGTTTTTATTTTATGTGTTCTTCTGACTCTACCGAAACTTTCTCCTACGTAAGAACATCACGCGTGTCAAACATTTCAACCAGTTAATTAATATATTTAGGTAGCTTATTGCACTTAAACTTATACTTTTGAGGGTGAATAGCTTATATTACTCTATCAGTTACCAATTAGTACACAAGCTGTGCTCGAAAATAATTAAACAAATAGTGTTGTTTATCAAGTATAACAATAGTGTTAATTATTTACTGTATAATTTCGTCATCATGAATTTCTGTCAAATCTCTATGAGGACATACGAAGGTCACTCATTTAAAGTTAAGGTAATTTTTCCTGCGGTCAGGACGGTTACGATTATTTTTGTCTACGACTTGAAATCAATTTCGTTTTGGATCTTCATTACTTTTTACAAACGCAGGTACACCGTCTTCAGCATTGTCGTTAACAGCCCTTAAATGTTTCATTGTCACTCTTGCTTGCCTGTTGCCTGTTCTGAGAGGCCAAGTTTCAGGACAGCAATATACACGAACTGTATATTAAAAAATGTCAAACTTATAAGTTTTTCACTTATATACAACAGATACCATACAAAGGTATTACTGGCAACTTTCGACGTCGAAGAGCGTACTTTTGCAAATGCACCAAGCTTCTGCAGTAATTAAAGGTCATTAGAAGATTTAAGAATGGGAAAATAGGTTATAAAATAAGCACTAATGAAAATACTCACAAGGAGAATATAAATGCTTAACAGTTTGTTTACTTCCATGCTAGTGAGTTTAAATAGACAATATATGATTGAGATTTTCTAAGAATACAATAACTTGGCAATTCATCGTGCGTAATTAACAACGCCAATATATAGTTAACATAAACCTCGTGAAGAGGAAGGATTGCAAGCTCTAAAAATGCTCTTCATTCATGTCTGAATTGAGTTTCTTGAAGCTGGTTAACTGCAAATTGTATCACAGTGTCCTTCTCATCTTCCAATGTTGTCATTGCTATCTACACATCCGTAAGTTGGTTAATATATATTATTCAAATAGTGTTTAACCGTTTTCAAAATGCTATATCGGGATCAGAAGCTGTGCATCGCATAGTAATATCAAACACACTTGCAAGAATGAGTTATAATATACAGATTTCCCAGAAACTGCCACATAATTAGCGTGCCACACGAACCTTGGGATAAATTGGAGACGAAAATATGAATGGCAAAAGGTTGTACAATAACATTTTACGAGCAAAATGTGGCAACACAGCACGGAGAAATTTCCCTCGTGCGCTCCACGTCCAGGTATTAGTTTATGTACTTTTTGACGGAGAAATATGTAATCATGTTTGGAAGACTTGGGATTTAAACCTGTGCCCATTATATGATGGTCAGAACAGCGGCAGTAAAGTATATATGGAGTGCAAGAGGAGACAAATTCCGAGCTGTGTTGCCACATTGTGCACATAAATGTCATCATACAACATTTTGCCAGCAATAGTTTCGTCTCTAACTAAGCCCAAGGCTCGCGTGGTATGCATCTTGTGCGGCAGTTTCTGGACGTCCTGTATAGTGAAAACATGATAGGTGGAGGAAGTCCGTTTGTAACTTTTCTTTAAAAAAAATTTTATTTACAATTTTGTGACCAGTGTTGCTTGCAGTAGTGACAAAGCACATTGTTTTAACTTGAGATTATTAATACATTATTCAAGCATATTTCGTCACTGGCTGAGTACGTGTGGCTATTGTACCAAACTCTAACTTTTGAACACCACGTTAATGATTTACATCTTGTCCGGACACAGTCGTTGGCAAGCAATTTACCATTTTCTTCTAGAAAGATCTGGATGAATTTTTTCATCCCTGTGAATGACAAGTGTGTATTTTGCTTAAAATTCTTAATTTGATATTTTTTGCAAGTTCTTCGGATACTTTTATCTTGATATATCCGAATAAACCAAGATCATTGACTTCATTGTTGATGCTCTCTGCAGTTGCTGTCAGCAAATACGTGGCTTTTCTATAACTTACCAGTACTATATATAACTCTAAAGCATCAAATGACGTGATAACGTTCATTCAAGAATTTTTAATACTGTAGGATGTGGGATCTATTGCCATTGCTTGGTCATTGTTGCTTGCATGTAATTTACCATCAAGATATCCACAGTTTTCTAAACTCTTTTCATTAAAGAAATTCCATACTGAACAATTAAATGTCATTTTCACTTCTGTTTAAATTGTTCAACCTTTTCTTTCTAGGAAGCCAACATTTTTAAACTGTTCTAATGTAATCACAGCGACCTGGCTATCTATATGCAATAAGTATATTCTTGTCCACTTGGAATCCAAGGTCTAAAAGTGAGATGCAATAGTGAGGTCTAAGAGTGAAGTTGATTGGTTATGTCTAACAGTGAGGTATTAAATTGAGATCTAAAAGGGAAGTCTAAAAGTAAGGTCCAATACTGAGGACTCAAAGTTAGGTCTAATATATAGATTTACTACTAATTTCCTATACTGAATCTAATACTGAAGTCTAAAAGATAGGTCTGCAGGTGAGATCTAATACTGAAGTCTAAAGGTGAGATCTAACATGTGAGGTGTCATTCTGAGGTGTAAAAGTGAAGTAAAAAATTGAGGTAGAGTGCTAATGTCTAAAACTAAGGCGTAATTGTGAATGCAGAAATGTATTAAGATGTTTGGACATGAATTAGTATGCGAATCTAGATAAGTTGCTTGATTAAGCACATGTATCCCAACTGATGGACTGTATCCAGGTGGATAGTTTTCAGTAGGTAGTAACTAGAATGCTGGATATGTAAGCAGATTGCTTAGTATCTAGACGGATAAGGTCCAGTATCCAGAATGTTGGATGTGTATCTAGAATTTGTTTCATATTACTATGTATCCAAATGGATAATTTCTGGATACATAGTTTCCATGTGGATAGCATCAAGAATGTTGGCTATCATATGGCAGTGGGTTTATTTCGTTGCTTGTTTTTAAGTAATATTAAAATGTGAGAAATTATTTACATGTTGAGAAAATATTTTTGAATTACACCTCTACAACTATTATTGCTGGCACATAGCAACTGTAAGAAGATAAGATAGTGTCTAGCATAATTATGTGTGAGGGTATTTTACCACTGGCATAAATATTTTCAGAAGCATGTCGAAACTTGCTCAAGTGACGTCACGGACATCAATTACCAGGCTATTGATGTCACGAACGGTGATTCAAGTCGAGACTTGTTCGCGTCAATGCTACCTACAAAGGTAAACTTTTAATTGTGGTAATAATACCAATAAATCTATAAAAAATTTGTATGATAAGTAAATTTAATGCAGTTAAAAATAGTGTTATATGTGTAATTAACAGGAATAAATATTATTATTAAAATAATTGTTAGTGAAAAAAATTCTTAAATTTTGTGTATGTATATGTGTATGTTTACTTATGCATATGTGTGTATGTTAACTCAAATGAGCAAACGGGAAGTAGATAATGGATAAAAAGAATTAATGTAATAAACTAACTGGCACACTTAAGCCAATATGGTTGTAAGCCTTGGCAATTATTTTCTCTATTATTTTACACTGCGGTGACTTTGGTCTCTGTCCTACCATTTGTATTTATCTATACTGAATGCAGAAGGAAGGACATGATTACATGTGCGGGTGGTGGAGGGGTGTGAGAAGGAAATTGTAGTGAGGTAAGAAGGTAGGGAGGAGGTGTGGTTACGAGGGCATGGGAGTGGGGAATGTGTTGGTTACGGGAAAGGGTGGGGGATAGCCATGGGAGGTGGGGTTATGTATACACTTGAAGGTTAGATAAAAACAGTCAGTTCCTTGGCGAGAGTGACATTGTTCGGATGCTGTCCGCCATGTTTTTAAGAAATGTGCTCGTACTGGGATCGAAGAGTGGACTTCTTCTACGTATCAAAATTTAAAAAAAAAATTTATTAATTTGATATTCTTATTTTTTAAATTATTTAAACGATTTTTATCGGGAATTTGTTGGAGGGGCCTATGCAATTGCATTAAAGCCATATGTTACATTTATTATTGTAAGAGAATTAATTTAAAAACAATAATTGATTGTAATGACCAATTTTTATAGGGAAGCGGTAGGAGCAGTACCTAAGTTATAAACATTATTAGTACACGCATTAAGTACAATGATAAAATAAAATAAATAATACTAGAAAGTAGAAAAATAAGAAAAATAATTTTTAAAGATTAAAGAATATAAACTGAACTTTAATGTCGGAGCGATTGTCCTTCCTCATGATCATTTGAGCGCGTATTAATTGTTCATCGCACCAAATTGAGGAAAACCTTGGGGAGATGCTGGTTTTGATTTTGCTGCTAGCGTATTTTTTGTTGTGTCAAGAGGTATGGGGAAATTTTTGAGCGGAAAGAATATTTGAGGGAAGGTGTCGTGCCATTGAAAGTATTGTCCAAGAAATAAGATGCAAATATGGCTTTCACCAAGAAGTTTACAAATAAACTCATTCGTGGCAAATGTACGAGTTTGATAGGAAGTGCTATGTCAGTCCAAATGTACTTAATGTTTAAACACTCGTTGGGGCAGCTACCGATTTATTGTACACACGAAACATACGTGTATCGGAACATGCTTCAGGTGAGAAAAATTAGTTACCATTTATCAAAACTGTGGAATGTGTCACGAAATGTGTTTCTAGTAAAATTTGAAAGAATTGCTGCATTTGACTAAATATTTATTTCCAATCTACTACTGAAAAATCTTACATGCATTTTTTTAATAATGCCCAACCATGAAAAAATAGCGACGTCATCAACCACATTCCAAGAAAAATGTAAGCTTGCAATATCTCAAATTTATATGTAAAATATAACGCTCTGGCTTTTTTTTCTTAGGTAGCCTACTTTGTGTCGGATTTGTAACCTACCAGTCATCAAAAAGAATATAGTGTTTCGGTGCACATTTTTGCATGCGTAAATGATTTTATCGTGTAATGAAAATCTGTAACAAGAAATTACACTGTGAAAATTACGTCGATGTGTAGGTGTTTTAAGAAAGAAGGTATGGTAAAATTAGTTTCCCATGCATCTCTGGTAAATATTTTAAACTAGTCAAACATATACTGGTTTTACTAGACTTGTGTAATAAAATCTCCTCTACATACAAATGTAAAACATGTTTAAGTGTACTATACTGTGTAGATGTTAAAATAGCCATTACTGTCCAGGAAGTTTTTTTTACAGTATAGCTGTGACTCATGAGTAAAATATAACGACTCCAACGAGTTATTACTGTAATGCAGGTATGCTGATTAAAAAATATCCCCACACTTTCAATTTTTTGTGTTTATTAATGTTAATAATATTTCTTTGTTTGTGAGTATGTTTACATTACAGATTAAATAATGCCTCAAGAAGTTTTCAGAGGAATACAAATCTATCTTGCTTATGAAATAAACATAAACAGCAAAATAAATGAATAGTAGAGAGTTAGCCTTGAGCAGGCTATCACATAAGCTGGCTTCTAAATTGTTAGCCGTAGGAGTTCAAAGTTTCTTTGAAGAAATATTAGGTTGAATGAAAAGGAGTGCTCCGAGAAAATCTGCATGCCAACGCCTACGTACGTATTCTTTATCACATGCGTAAAATCGAGACTGACCTAGCTGGGAATCGAACACAGATCACCTTTGTACTTTGTTGCAGAAGGGTGGCGTAACCACTACTCAACCAAGAAATAACTGCATCTCTGCAGTCCACAGCGTGTCCAGAATTATAATTAGCGATTATCTCAAGTGAGAGGTATACAAGTACAATTAGTGCAACATTTAATAATATGTAGGAAGAAGATTATACTTTTCTGTATTTACTCACGCAATTAAACGTTTTCAGAAAGGCAGTAATTCGAAGATATTTTGATCGCACGAGATAATTGCAAAACTATTTTTTTTATTTCATGAATTTACATGAAAAGTGAATTTATTTTTATGTGTTTTCATGTCACTCTCATATTTTTAAAATCTCGGTTTATTCAAAAAATGTTACGTTACACATATGACAAATATTTTTTAGACTGCGTGAGATATTTTGGTCAGCGCTTAACAGCGAGGTCTTTAGTGCTGGTGAGGGGTGACATTGTGTGAGAATGGAGCAGCGCCGGAATGAAATGGCGTGGGAAACGGGAGATCCCAGAGAAAACCCGCTGACGAGCGGCATCGTCCGGCATGATTCCCACGTGTGAAAATATATATTATTTAGAATTCCATCTGGTAAACTTAAACTAATATTAAGTATTAAAGTATTTGATTATAGACAAAAAAACGGACGGTACACTTAATTTCTTTACGTATAACTTCAGTAAAAATTAACATAAATGTTCCATTAAAAATAATAAAAGAAAGAAATACCTTCACTTCCACGTTTCGATGCATATTTTACTTCAACCTTCTTTAACCAGAAAAAATGCAGCATCCCGTAGGTAGTACCACTAATTATTGAAAGAAATCCCATAATGCGAAAAGACTGATGAGTGCCGAGGCTACCGATTATAAGTCCTCCACAATAACTTCCACTGCCACGACCTGCACAAACACATCGGAGATATTAGTGGTTATTCCTTTCAATACAATACTTGGTAACATATAATGTGGATACGTTTTATCTATAATAAGTCTATATGTATATTTTGCTGGAGTCAGTTATAAAAACTGTACTTTACATAGCTCGCTTAGACGTAGCTACTAGCCTGCTATACACAGACACAATTTCACATTTATATGATACAAGCAAATGTACATACAAACAACACGCGTGTCCTGCAAATATACACAAAAAAACGTATATAAATTAGATGAATTTTAAAAACATATCATCAGATATATTGTTATAAGTGTATGTAAAAAATTACACTCATAGAGTTTAAATAATTACGTAATAAACTTTGCTAAACCTGAAACATATATCACATTAACACATACTGTACTTCACCTATACTTCATACAATACATGTAATCACTTGTGTTTTGTATTATTTCATATATGTCTATGTAATTCTATATTCTTGTGATCATGCCGCTTAAATATAAAATGGAAAATTATAAACGTATCTTTATTAATGTGAATGTCTCGTATTTCTGCGTTCAGTCATCCATGGGTGTGTATATGAGTAGCAGATAACAAAACTAGGCCGACACGGTAACCATGATTTAGTCAGTAACGCAGCTTCTTTGATAACTGAAATCGAAGGTAAGTGCAACCTGTTTGAGCTGATACTTATTGAAACGGAAAATAAAGTGCAAAATATTAAAAATTTGGGTGTAAAATTCTTAAGGATAAACAAATATTGTCAATTTTTTTACAGCATTTCTCAGAAATTGTGGATGTCAGTAGTTCCGGTTGGTGTGTGTATTTTAAATTGGAAATTAGTTATGGAAGCACGTTTTGTTCGGAGAGAAAAGCTGTAAGGTTTGTGCAGCTCTAGTTTATCTGGAGCAGAATATTGTAGGAGGTGTGGTTACGGAGTTGAGGTGTCGACCAGCATGAAGAGTAATCATGGTACTCAAAATACATTATGGATTCCGATAATCTTGAAATAGACCTCGGACAAGCTCCTGTCCCCTTTCCGAGTAATACTGAATCCAAATATAGGCATAGTTTACCTGACGATTTATTTCTTTGCTTTGCCTTTCTTATCAAGTGTGTGCGAGATATTAAAAATTGCGTACACTGTAAAAATTATTTCTAGTTTTGCAAAGAAAATCTTTGGAAACCTAGTTGCTAAAGAAATTCCTTGTAAAACTTCTATGGTTATACTTGTAACAAAAAGCAAAGTACATGTTAGTAAAATTACAAGGTATAGCCATGTACTTGTACTTTCAATAAATGGAAAAAAAATAATTTTAATGTTCACTGTACTTTAAAAACAACACTGATCTTATTTACCAAATAACATTTCGATAAAAGATGTTTACATGAAATTATTTTTAATAAAAATGTCGAGGTGTTAAGTTTCGAACCACTCTCCCCGCGCTTAGATTCTACGCCCTTTTACCCCTAGACAACTGTGACTTCTGTACTGCTTGGTCTTAATTTATTTGTATGCATTCAATGTACAGTTCAGTTATATGTATTTATTTTAAAGTACACAATTAATGTAAACATTCACTCTACTAAAAAAAAGTGATTTCCAAAAGTTGTGATCCTTGCCTAAGTAATTTCCGGCGAACCTATGATTTTGGTGGACTACACTTTTTTTCTAAGTTTTTCTGCAAACAAAATCATTTCAACATTATAAACTAATAATTTTACAGGGAAAATTGTTCAACAGTTACAAACGTTCGTACAGCTACAAAGAAGTACCTTGTCATATTTCACAAAAAAAAAATTACAGTGCAGGAACTGTCGGTATAGATACAAAGAATTCCTTTGTAGCATTACAGCATTTACCTTTGTAACTTTATAAACTAATGATTTCACGAAGAAAATCTTTGTACTTATACAAGGATTTGTAAAAGTGCAAAGAAAATCTATGAAATTTCACGAACTGTTTTAGAGTGTAATTACTTAACTTGCCTTTGTCGATTATTTCAATTTCTCAACTTGTCGCATTAGGGGAATGTTGCCGACTATCATAATGAACTTCACTTGGGCACTTCAGAAGTGTTTATACTAATATTATTAAAACTGATTTCATGAAAACTGGTTCTCATTTAGATGTAATCTAATTTTTTCGTCAGTAAGATCAGTGGTAGAAACGGTAGTCACTTTTAATACGACTATTAAAAGATTGCAAGACTAATTTTCATGAAATCGTGGACATACGCCATTGCTACATTGCGCCGTCCCAGAGAAGTAGGCGAGACAAAATATGCGAACCATGGAAACCGTCTATGATTAACTGCAGTCATAATACACATATAAAATAAAAATACGTAATAAACCCCGTAAGGGATTATTATAAGATACAACACAAACAGACACATATATTAAAATGAGATAGCACGAGATACCAAACTAAATAACCAAGACTACTGAAAAAAACACAATTATGGCAGTTATTGAGCTGAAGACCAGAAAATACAAGGCTTGATGATACGAGTATTTCATAGACGTAAGACGTAATGAAACAACGATGATGACACATTATGTACACAAGGTTTTCGAGACGAAAATATTGTGACGTTTTCGGAATTTATATCGGTACCGTCTTCAAGCAAATTTCACTTCTTGTTCGTGTTTCAAGCAAGATTGATAGGTGTATTTGTCAATCTTATGAGATGAGTCTGTTTTGCTGGTAGTTGAGCAACCGATATTGAGTCAGCACACCGTACCGGCAGCTCAATACTGTAGCTGAGGTAACCGAATTCTAATTGGGTGTATATAAATTTATTAATTTTTTATTTTTCCGTGCTGGAATTGGTTTCTAGCACGCAACTAGAATTTATTCGGTCAATAAGTGAGCATTATTATGGTTTCCCTTTCTTCTCTAAGTTTAAAGCAATGACCTGTTGTGGTATATAGCATGGACTATACTTGTTAAAAGCGTTTGAATTAAAGTAAAGCTTCCCAAGGAATAAAATGCCCTTGATAAAAATAGGTGAAAACAGTCGGAATGGAACCACAGAAGAAACTAATCAAAAGTTACGCAACTCTCCTCATAATACAGTTACTGTACACGCGATAAAGGATAATTTTAGAGATATGTTTGGACATAAACTATGTCGGAGAAAATAGATATTAATTAGAGAGATTAAAGAAGCACCTCGAACTTGATTGGAAATTAGCTAAGAAAAATTACCAGCTCTAGAAAATACATGTGATCTAGTGTCGCATGAAAATCACAATGGAGGAAAAAATACTATATATTCCGCATTCATACCTTGCCTCCTTTCCATATGCATCGAACACTGTGAGTCATAATGTATGGGTAGTGACCTACTGATGAGTTTAATTTTAACTGCCTGATTGCAGTAGTAGCTCACTGAAACTGCCTTTATAAGCTGATAGTAGGCGAAATAGCAAAGCTGGATACCAGCGTTGATGTACTGAGAGTTTTTAAAGTGAGACTAAGCACCGCAACAGAAAAATTTACAACCATCTACCTTGGCTAAGTTACTTAACTAAAAACATTTGTGTGTTTGAAAAGGAATAGTATTCGACTGCTATTAAATTTTAGTCTGATAAGATTTTGTATTTTGTTTCCTGTCCCTCTTTTATAATTGTTGGTTGATTTAAGTTGGCTTAATCTCGTTTACAGCGAGGTAATTAGATACAACGATATACATCTTTATTTAAGGACAGCTACTGGGAGGGTAATCGGAGGTGGTATTTGCTAAGGAACAATCCCAGAATTTACCTGGACTAATTTTGTGCAACATGGAAAACCGAAAACAGGATTGCTTAGGTCTGGAATCGAATTCAATGTATTACCACCGCACTACATAATCTCTGTTGCTGTGACATCATAATTTGTCGGGTAGGAGGCCCTGTGACAAAATGCAATTCGAATTTGATTGGACCTCTCTGCCGATGCCGGCGTTGGTAGTGGCAGCTCAAATTCATCGGCTAATTTCTGCTACACAATACACGGAAGGTTGCCTTGATGTGTCTAGTTTGGGAAAATGTGGTGTAGGTTAATGATGTAGGGTCACTGCTGCTCATGCAGTCTTATTGACAAAGTTTTTTTTGCGTTCGCTTGTTATGTCACAGGGCAACTCCGTAATGATTATAAATGTAGCTATCGGCTCCCTATCCCAACAACAGAAATGTTATCGCAAATTTTGCATTGTTGAATCTGATGTCCGCTCTAACAAACCCCCCACTTGTTTACTGGGTGAGTATCAGGTGTAATAGTTGGTAGCTAGCTGCAATTGCTAATAGCATGGTTGTTACATGCTTGTTGCCATGTCTTTAAAACTCGAATTAGACAATTAAATTCTTACCAAAGATTCTAAAAATATATGTGTTTTCACTCAAATTATGTGCCTGTAAATCTGAATGTAACTAACAAAAAGTTTTACATAATATTAACAAAATCACATGTATTAAAAAAGTATTCTCGAAGAAGCAAAAAAGTTTCCAAATTCATGTTTTGATATTGATGTCTTTGTAATAATTTTTCCCTGCCGAATTAGGATGTATTCAGCAAAAATAAGGTTCTCGTCATTTATCATTGAGTTATAACACACTATATGCTTGCTTCCTGTCAGCTGAATGTGTGCGTAGCTGGTTTTCTTCTCGTTCCGACATATCGTTGGCATGCAAGTTCACGAGGATGTATCAAATTCCTTCCATGTAACTGTTTAGGCGGCATCCTAAACAGTCACTGCATTGACACACATACGTAGAAAGATAAGTGTGGCAGGTTGATAATGTGGCAAGTTGGTATAATCATCGCCTATATGCATTCACATCTGAATTTTGAAGTCCTGATTATTCCTCTTGGTGTAGGTTTGTCTATGGGTGTTAGTAGATGGTGGTGTGGTGTTATGTTTATCAGTGGGCACACGTTTGTTAATATATTTTTTTTATTCTTACCGAAGGGAACATTTTCATTAACATTTTATTAGCACCTTAGTGAATACGCCGATACGAGCAATTGTGACAGGATGTGCATCCGCCCAACGCAAGAATGTATCGGTCATTACTATAATTAAACATATACCACTAGAGCTGTGTGGGTGTGAGCCGATCGTATCAAATGATATGGCAAGGAATAGTAACTGCTACAAGAATTCAAATTAAAGCAAATCTAATATTTTGTAAGGATCTATGTATGTACTCTCAGGAATAGGCAGGCCCGCGACACATGCTGCCTGTCTCCTTATCGCTGATATCATGAGCCATCTAGGAACGGGCTCTGGTATCCGAAGGGAGTAATCCTCAACCACGCCAGCAGCTGATGCTGCTCCGGGGCTCGTGAGTACTGGAGAGCACTACGCCAGGATGGGTTCCTTGGCCTGTGGTGCTCGCCTTACGCTTAGATTACCCATTAGCACTATAACATCTCAACCCGCAGCCTCCTCGAGGCGTCATTGGTTCTTAGGACCGAAGCATGCTCTGGCGCGCGGTCCCTATGCAACCTGAATCATCGGAGCTAGGAAAGGGGTATCTGCCTTGTTGGATTCTCTGATAGATGGCACCAAGAAAAAAACAATAAGTGGGGAATTAGACTACCAAGCGCTCAGGCCATTGGGGTCCATAAGCCCGGATCTCAGAGTGAAGAGACTTGGGTAATATAATTGGACGATCCTGACGGTAATTAAGGGAAAATGGATGCTCGACCAGTCCGTACATGTATGGACGGTTCTAACTGTCTGTTAGCAGATGTCCACTGTGTGATAGAGTGTGATCTCTCCCCACGCCCATGTGGACTGGGCGCCGGAAAGTACTTCGGGCTGAGTGGCACCATTATAAAAAAAACAATATGTAAGTATATTCAGTCGCGGCTGGCTATATATACCAGTGTGCGGCAGCCGAATACAGATAATTCGTGGTATTTGGCCAGTGCATGTATGTGATGGGCTCGACAGCAAAGAAGACATATTTGGCGGCAGTGGCAAGAAGAGGAATGTGTGTGACACACAAATAGGTAAATCTTTTAGTGTAAGTAGTGAAATACTTATTGAAAGGGACATTATAAGGAAACGGTGTGTTATATAATAAAATGAAAGTTTTGTTTGAGATGGACAGACATTTATTGGCTGTATACTTAGAGTAGGAATTTAAGAGTTTATATAGATCAACTGTAAATAATGTGATCTTTAAAAGAACTATGCAATAAGAGTGCATGACTGGATTTAGTTTTTTGGACATATCGTGTTGTAGTATGACCAAGATACTAAAACCAACGTAAATAAAGTATACAAATATTGAACTACAAAGTGTGATCGGTACATGTACGTGTTGTATAAACATTGTAGGAAATTCTATAAATTTTGTATTACGTTAATATTTTTAATTAAATTACTTTATGTTGTTAATCAAGTCATCCATCCTGACAGAATATGGTTGCGGTCAGAGCAATAATTTGTAACCATGATGTCCGAAGTAGGAAGGTGTCATTTTAATGTTAGTTATGATGCAGTAAAAATGTGTAGCGGGAATGGGGCAAACATTGCTGAAAATTAAATAAGCATAGCCTGGAAACTATTAACCGAATAATTAACACAACTGCAATCATACTGGGCTGCAGAAAAAAACATTTGACTGGTGACTCCAACAACAATTTTTTTCGAGAATTTAGTACCCGCTGTAGTTTAAATGTAAGCAATTATCGACTGAAAACAGTAACTGAAAATTAAAATAGACTGATAATAATAATAATAATAATAAACTCTAATTTCTGAAAGAAAAAATCGGAAAGGGTTGTGAAACAATATGTGTAATGAAAATAAGTAAGAAAAATTAAATGATTTTTCACTCTGTAATCAGTGCGCATTAAGTGAACTATTCGGATAGTATCTAATCAGTAAGCATCAAATATCTTCTCAGTGAATATAAAATACGTAGCTCGTATGTACAGTAAGAATAAATAAATTAATACATAAATACTACTATTTAACTTAATCAATCAAAACTTCAAAACTACTCCACCTAGTGGTCTATTGTAAGTTAATAATCTGGCGGTCGGTAGAACAAGGACACAAATTAACAAAATAACTGATGCCTCGCTTGGTTTGTCCAACTAACTATTTTCTTTAAAGAACTTGGTACCAGCCTACATCCCATATGAGACAAGTTTCACGATTTTGTAGAGGGTGGTTGGTCTATAATTCCAGCGCGGCAGCAGAAAATTGCGACTATAAAGTGCGCTAAGCTACTCGTCAGTGTTGGTGCCATTTTGCCAGGGGTCAGAAACAGGATCACCATCAAACCTACCTCAACGATGGCCAGAACTCTTAGCAGGAATAACAGCACCAGTTCGAGTAGAAGTGGGAGGAATGTCAGATGCTCTAACAATGATGTCTTTAAGTGTTTATGAGGCTGAAGAGCGGTGAAGGATTAACAGAACAGCCATGCTCGAGTCAGAATTCGAGTCCGCTACCTCTCGCACCATAGACTAACGCATAACCGACTATGCAACGGAGGCCGGCAGCACCAGTTCAAGATGCAGGCTGCCCTAAATAGTTGGACAGACTAACAGTGTGCCTAATACCTGGCAGCAGTATTTACAGGCACTGCAATGAGTATATTGCAGTCACTGCCCGAATACCACCGACTGGAGTATGCCCCACTGGTGTCAGTCATCGAGCTGTGCTTAGCGACAGGTACCTGCGACGTGCCTAACAGAGACCTCGTGTGTCACTGCAGGAGCTGTGGTGGGACATCATGTGTCTGACGCACCTGTCAATGGATGAGTGTTCCGAGGCAAACCGCGTTGTCATCGCTGTCAACTTCTTTGGTAGTGGCATAGCCAATACAAAGATGCAGCAAGTGGTACATCTGTGGCTGTGTCACTTGAGGAGAAGCCAGCGATACAGGTGACGACGACCTGACGTCTGGTAGGCCTATGAGCAGTGCCCCTGGGGGAGAAGGGCGACGAAAACAACACCGTTAAGAAGATGCTGAAGTGTGTAAAGTGCACAATGAAGGATATTGTATCACATGTTCGTGCGGCCAAACTTCGGAACCACCCGATCAGACAGTGCGAGTGCGATCCTGTGGATGGCTAGGGCACCTAACATCCCATTGCCCAAAGCAACAACAGCTGCAGAAACAACATCAACAATGGGAGAGTATGTAAGCTTGCTGCAAGCTTGCAATTTACTTGATTTAGGCCTGCTAAGTTTGATTCAAGCTTGAGTCAAACCTATTTTATACAGTTTTATCCTGCCTTGTACGATGAAAGCTTGCTACAAACTTGCAGCAACATTGTATTAAGCTTTCCTGACAAGCTTGCTGCAGGCTTATCGTGTGAAGACAAGTTAGCTTGATTCAAGCTGATTTTGCTATCAGGTTAGCGAGATCCAGGTGAGAGCACAACACGTTCAGGAAACTCATATACACCGAACCTGAGAGGCAAAGGTCAGTAATTGCTGGAGGGAAGTCCCTAATGTTTGTACAAGTGCTCATAGTCAAAGAATTCTCAATCATCATACCAGTGGAGGAGAGCCTAAATAATTTTTCTTGTCGGATGGTTGTTGACACAACAGCGACAATATCAGTAGTTAGACCAGACATCATAGGACCATTATCCATGCGATCTCTAGACCATAAGGGTAATGAAGAGTAATATTTGACCACTGTTACAGTTAAGACTACACCTGTAAAGGCCAAGAGGAGAGTCCATTTGAAGCTAGGAAATTTCAGTACAGAACAATATGTATACATAGCTGAAAGAGAGGATTAATATATTTTTCGACTAGATGTGTTGCATAGGATGGGATGCTGTGTTGATACTTAAATTGGGGACAGCGAATTGGCAATGCTGAGTAAGTGGTACCGTCTGGTTTAGATTTGTTCTTACCAGCAAGTTTTTCAGTAGTCTGTTATCAATCCACATTACTACCTGCTTCGAGTGAAGTGTTTATCCAAGTCTGCTGTAGGTCAACATTTATCACTCATCTAGGACTCATCGAGCCCATAATTAAAGGTAGAGTACTGCCAGTCAGCATCGTAACAGTTCGGGCAACGGACAATATTTTATCCTGTATTTGACTATAGGTCTGTCTGACTAACGAACTTATCCAACCGAGCAGTCAGGCTTGAGGAAGGGGGCCATAATATGAGTTAGTAAGCAGGTTTCACAATACTTACTAATAATACTGAGGCCTAGAAACCAGCTAACAATGGTGGTATATTACCCAAAGCATTGAAGGATCGCTTAAAGAAAATAAATAGAACCTCAACTAGCGACAGGAGAAAGCTGTGACGTAACATTTTCAGAGAAAACATAATGCCTTCTCTTGTTTTCCAAATGACCTCGGTAGGACTAATGTTGTGTTCAATTGCAGTGACATGCGCAAGGTTCAGCCAATAAAGCAGATCCCCCTACATATGCCCCTAATAATACACGAGGCAGTAGATTGTATCCTACATGTGATGTAGGACCTAGATATGACAGAATTCTCAGCCTCCAAATATTTTGGTTAAGAAGAAAGCTCGGTCCTTGATATTTTCACTGATCATTATCAGGATTCGTATAATTTATACGAAAGAAGACACCCTGCATAGCTTAGTAGGAGCCCAATTGTTCCCGATCTTGGACATGAAGAGCGGGCACTGACAATGTGAATTACCCCCAGAGTAGAGGGCAAAGACCACCTTTTGTAGCCAACAAAAAGGAACCTGCCATTTCAAAGTTATGCAATATGGACTATGTAATGCCCCTGCTACACATGAATGCTTAATGAAAAAATCCCTCCTTCTAAATGACTGTCAGGTTTACCCAGACGACATTACCATCACAGGCAAGATATCCTTATAAAGTATGAAAAGTCTTGATGCAGTGTTACATAGTGTTGCTGTGGCAACCCGAAACTGAGAAAGAAACTAAGAAATGTAAACTGTTTAAGGAGAAAATTAAATTCTTAGTCCGTATATATTGGCCAATGGGATAGAGGCAGGTTCAGGGAAGTTAATGTTTTGTCCGTTAGGTATTGGTATTTACCAGCTGACTTAATAGAAGTACGAGGTTACCTGGGCATGTGTGCATATTACCACTCTCTTCAGTATGGATTCGTAACAATTGCTAAATCTCTACAGGAATTGACAGGGGCAAAAATAAGTGTTGATTGGTTCCCCGAATGTGATGCTGTTTCCATAAGGTTAAAAGAAATTCTAACAGGACCTCCAGTCCTTACCCTTTAATTCCCAAATTATTAGATATGAGGAAAAAAATATTTAAGCCTCACACATGGTTACAAATAAACCAAAAAGTAATCTGTTTTTCTCATTTGAAGTGAAAGGTGGTACAAATAAAACACAAACTCCCGGATTGAGACTCATCACGAAAAATTGCACTTTATTCTCACAACACAATTTTTACTACTGCACGTATACCAACTCAACACAATGAAAGTTACCACCAACAAAAAAAATACAAAAGAAATGTTTGTATGCTGCAAATATCACCAACATAATCCCTATATAAAAATATTGAGATTTACACACATTTTAATTAATTTTAATGATGTTGCCAAATGGCACACTTGAGCAGCTAGTGGCTTCAAATTGTTACATTTCTGGGGAATACAGAAAAAAAATTATTTCTTATGAACTAAAATTGTAATTTCATGTTATTCTCACATTAGATGCAGAACGCAATCCACAGAATCAAACTTTACAATTATTTACACTAATTACAATTGTGTTGCTATATGGCAACATTGGGCATCACACTTATTCAAAAAAAATTTTTGAACACACACATAACAAGCAATACATTATCATTCTACACATATCCTTTTACAATTTACATCCAATAATTCACTGCACCAGTTTTTTTACATATTTACATAAAAAAATATCTATACAACTACTCGTCAACACAAGATTTATTTATTTTATGGTATTATTTTGTGGCACTGCAAAAAGAGTTCCATACACATAAAACTAGTTCATATAACAATTTGAAGATAAGTGCTTCTTGCAACATGTAAAACACATTTCCCTGCATCAAATTTAACAAAAATTTACAAATCATATAGTGGCGTTACCATATGTCAACAATGGGCACCAAACAGTTTCAATTATTTTGGTATGTGATATGCTCAATGAGTTCTTGACTATAAAAACTACTGAAGTTCTCCAAGGGTGTCAAAATTTGGGGTGGTGGATCGGGTATGGTATCCTGCCATTTCCTTTCCTCACAAACAAACTCGTCAGGTAAACGCCACTGGGGCTGCGGCTTTTCTTGTCTTTGTTAACAGCGATTCTGAAGAGACTGTTCAACTGTTTTACTGCGTTCTATGGATGATCCCGCTTGTGTCACTGCTATAATTTCTTCCCTACCATTTATCTGGGGAGGTTCTACACTATCACAAGGTACTTCTACTTCCACTACATTCTCACTGAAAAATACCATGTGTTCGAAAGGTTCATTCCCAATTTATGGTATCCGAGAACAATTTTAATTTTCCTCATCGGAACTGCTGTCGCAATCATTGTCAGAGTTCGTGAAACCAGGGCAAACTACGAAATTATCCATGATAAATTACGATTTCAAGGCCGGAAATAATATTTAGAAAACGTCAAAAAAATTTTCTCAAGGGCACTTACCTGCCCGGCGTTGCCATATTATTGCAACGCAATGTTTAGCACAATAGTTTCCTAATAATTATCCGTAAATAAATTATGTTCTATACATTTCCTATAACTATAATCTGTACATCAAATCGGTGTCAACTTGAGAAAAAAATAAAACTCAATTTTAGTATACCACAATGTCAACCGAAAAAGTAAACAAACATGCTTCCCGCGAATTTTATTTTTCTTCTTTACTAGGGTAAGTCTACCAACATAAAAAAAAATATTTTTTTAAAGAGAAAGGCTGTAGCAACATAACAATGTCGAGACCACGGCCGTAGAAGAACAGGCCTGGACACTCGCCTGGAAACTTGACCCCCTTGTTATTTGGCTGTAGTTCACCAAGTTACCGAGAATATTGTGTTTTATTGGTGCTCCAGTTAGGGCGGTCGGACTGAAACTCCGCCCACTTCCTTTCAATTTAACAAAACGTATTTTTTATCAATTTCCGAAATACTTCCTTCGCTCACAAATTTAAAAATGACTCTTGCAATCTTTATTTACTTTATAAATTTAACAATGGAAAAAGTGGGCGGAATTTAGGTCCAACCACCCTAATTGAAGCGCTAATAAAACACTATATTCTCGGTAACTTGACGAACTACAACCAAACAACACGGGGGTGAAGCAAAATACATTGGTAGATAGGCGAGTGTCCAGACCTGTTCTACTACGACCGTCGTCGAGACTCAAAGGATGACTCATCAAAAATGCTTTGCAGTTATGAAGACTATTTACCCCATTCATCTGTATATGAATAGCAGGCATGTTATTGTATGTACCGATCATACTACTTTAGGATGGTCACTAAATATCAAGAACCTAGAAGGACTGATAACATGTTGGATACAACATCTTCCAGAAGAGTTTATCGAAGTAATGCACACACCTTGGTGCCTATACGCCAATGCTGATGCCCGTTTATGGAGACCCTGTAAACCATCTTGTCGACACCCCGAATGCCAAGGTGTAAAGAACTGTAGTCAATAACAGTATGTAAGATACAGGTACATGAAGATACTTCTGGTTACTAGAGATCATCCCAGAGTGATGACTAACAAGGAAGGACGAGTTAAATAACCTTAATTTGCGCAACATGCTGAAGGGGAAAGAAAAGATAAATGCTCAATCTGTGAGGTTTTGGGGCAAAAGGGAAATCTTACTGAGCACAGTGGAATTCCCTTGTTTTTAGTAAAGGTATGCTGTATAATAAGTAGGAGAACAATTAGCGGAAGACAAATACAGATTAAAACCTTTCTGCCAGTCTGTAGTGTTACATAACCAATGAATGAACTCCATTACACTGTAACTGGTGGACATTTTGGTATTTATAAGACACTCGAGCAGGCTAGCCTAACATTAGACTGGCTCCGTTCATATACGATGCCTGTGCAGCGAGAATGGGGCCGAGAATTAAGGGAAGCGTTCAGTTTCAGATATACAATAAAGGTGCTCCATTAAAAAAATATGTATGTGGCTATCAAGGGCCTTTAGTAACCACTGAGGAAGGAAATCGACACTTCCTTGTAGCCCTAGACTACTTTACCAATGTGCCGTACGAGATACGACGCAAATTAAATAATATATATACACATTTTTTTTTATTTCCTAAATTCAGGCTAATAAATTTTTTGCATTGATATTAAATTGTTTAATTCATATAAACAACAATTACTGTTACTGACTAATTTTAATTTATTAATTATATTTCAGAAAGTTCCCTTTTAATTACAGCTATTCTTTCTTGTTACATTAGTTCGAGCAGACCCTAGTTGCATTACAGTGTTTTTTTTCTTAGCAGGGCAGTAGCTGCTGAGCTTTAAATTCCTTTGCCCGTTGTTCTGTCGTACCTCTGTCTTCACAGCACGTGCTGCTGCCGTTGCAGCACGTGAGTTCAGTATTTCACCACGTGATTTCGGTGGAGTTGAGCAATTCTTATCATGTGATTATCGCTTGCTACTGTGCTTTGATGCGCAATTTGCCGATGTTGGTACTGTTGCTGACCATTTTCGATGCTCGTTTCATCGACGTTTCTGCAGCTTCTTCTGTTGCATTTCTTAACACTTTGTCGTTTACCAAAACAATGTCAAGATGAGTGTTTTTGGTGTTCCTGCTTTTTGGCAGATCTTGTCACTTGAGTTGTCATTATTTACTTATTATATTATGTAACTAATCAATATTTTGACATAGTTAAAACTGTAGTGCTACATTTTTAAAAACTTTATTATTGTTGTTTCATTTGTAATTTGGTCAAGTGATTCTCTTTGCCCTTGTATTGTGAGTAATTTTCCTACGAGAGGATATATATTCTATTGAAATTCATCTTAATATATTTTTTGGTTAATTTCTGTGTAGTGAGGGTTCACGTCTTGGTGCATTCGCCTGTTGACATATTCACGTTCTGGACGATTCGCGTGGTAGCCTATTCACGTCTTGGCATATTCACATGCTGGACTATACGAGCTGATCTGTGGTCTCAACTACTGATGTACAGTCATTCTGGCCTATTTTGGGGCCTGTTCTTCGCCTTTTCGCCTTCTTTGTTTCGCCGTTTTAACTGGGAAATATGGAGTCATCCCAGCATTCTGTACTCTTCTACTGCTGGACTCTGAACAGATAAACTGTGTTCAAATTTTATTTCAATTCTTGAATTGACTGCTGTCACGCTTACCTCTTTTTAATGTAATGTTTTATATGAATTTTAAATATTTAATTTAAATTTAATAACTATTTAAAATTTTATGAAGCCAAATGAATTAATCCAATATTCTTGAAATTAGTTTTTTCATTAATTTGTTAAACTTTTATTCGGACGTTCGGTGTTTGTGTAACCTACAGAATGGAAATTTATTGTTTTTATTGGTTTTTGTTTTATTAAATTAAATTTGGGTACTAATGGTCTATTCATCGATGTTAATTTTTGTGAATTTTGTTTGAAAATAAAACTAAACAAAAGAAAATATTTAATGTGACAATAAAAATTAAATAATAATTTTGAGCAATCACAAACTTCAGAGTTGTCATTTTATACATTTTTCTCTGGTGTCAATTGTTTATTATGGCGAGTGAGCCTATTTAGTTATTTAGATAATTAATTTTTCTTCGCCTGTGCATATGGTAGCGAATCCTTAATTGAATTGTGCTTTACTTCCACTTTGTTATTTGTTGTTTATAACAGCTTCCTCTAATTTTGTGTTTTTGTTAAAGTGCCACATTGTGTTTTTTCGTCTGTTTAATTGCCAGGGACTGTTGTTTTTGCTTTACGAATTATGGCTATTTTAAGAAGTATTCATTAACTTACGATACTCAGCAGCGCACCAAGTGGTCTGAAGCACTGCCGATCCAAAACTAAGATTACGGTCTGGTAGCCGACGTACTCGTAGAACATATCTTAAGATTTCGAGTTATACTTGATCTGCATTCGCGTAAAGGATAAAAATGTTAAGATAACATTGTTCAGCTAAGTGACTAAGATTCTGGGTGTAAGACACGAACCACAGTGCTGCATCCCCAGTTAGACTCTGGAACAGTACCTGCAAAATTTCGCACCGGAATGCAAAAATTATTGGGGTGCCAACTGCTTTGTTTTTGCTAGCTTATGGTTTAGCATGCCATGAACCTACAATGGTAACATTAGAAAATGTTATTTTGGTTGAGAGTTCTGCCACCCTAGCGGCATATAGTTTAGAATTTTAGAATATTACCTGAAGACTAGGTCACTAACAGCATGGCAACAGTGCTACACGTTGCCTGCACGTACACTGTCATATTGTGATGTTGCTACAACATGTTGTGATGAGCCATAAATGTGCAGAATAGATGCAGGCAACGTGCCAACGTCTCGTGCAGGCAACATTGCAATGTGACGTTGCCTGCATGTCACAAACTGCACATTGCCAGCACATTAATAGCACACATCCAGCACGTTGCTGCAATGTGCTCTGTTGTGCCAGGAATGAGCAGAATAGATACGGGCAACGTGCCAATGTCTCGTGCAGGTAACATTGCATTGTGACGTTGCCTGCACATCACATACTGCACATTGCCAGCACATTAATAGCACACATCCATCATGTTGCTACAGTGTGCTCTTTTGTGCCAGGAATGTGCCTAATAGTTGCCGGCAACGTGCCAACACCTCGTGCAGGCAATGTCACATTGCAAAATTGCTTGCACCTCGCCAGAATGTTGACTTTGCTTCGAAAGCACATGACTAGCACATTGTTATTACTTGAACAACCTTATTTCAAAATGTCTACATTAATTTATTTATCTTCCGTACACCTTTGCGCAAAGTGCAAATATTAACAATATCATCACTTAATGTCAGAATGATGATGAAATGTGAGTACAAAAAATTACCAATTTTTGTGTTGATATTGAGCATTTGGATGCACAATCAGTGATATGAAAAGTTTTACACTATTAATGGTACTTAAAAAATATAATGCTTACCATCCCTGTCATAATTAAGTGAATACTAAATAGTTTTACAATGTTAAATATGTTGTTTCCCAATTTTTAAGATTTTTAAAATATAGTACATGTGATACCACGATAGCTCATGTAAAATATAGAATTTTTGGATTATTTGTACGTGTGAATACAAAACAATTACCGTTATTCATGTATGGCATCTGTTGGCCGAAATTAAACTAATTGATTTGGTGGGGAAATTCACAACTGTAACATTTCTGGCATGTGCAGGCAACGTGCTGTGAGGTCCCATCAGCAACATTGCACATGTAACATTTCTTGCATGTGCAGGAAATGTGCTGCAAGGCCCCATCTGCAATGTTGTCCTGTATCGTTTCCGACATGTGCAGGCAACGTGCTGCGAAGTCACATCAGCAATGTTGTCCATGTAACATTTCTGGCATGTGTAGGAAACTTTCTGCGAGTTCCCATCAGCAATGTTGCCTATGTAAAGTTTCTGGCATGTGCAGGAAACGTGCTGCAAAGTCCCATCTGCAAAGTTGCCCTGCAATGTTTCTGGCACATACAGACAACATGCTGCGAGGTCCCATCAGCAACGTTGCCCATGTAACGTTTCTGGCAATTGCATGAAACGTGCTTCAAGGTCACATATTCAACACTGCTAGTGTAACAATTCTGGCACATGCAGGAAACGTGCTGTGAAGTCTCACCTGCAATGTTGCCTGTGTAACATTTATGGCACGTGTAGGCAACATATCGATGGACTGTGTAACTAACTTGGCACATTGTAACATTGCAGCAACATTTCTGGTACCCCCTGTGATGTTAGGGGTAGCCCCCTTCATAAAATGCCATTGACCTACATAGGAGGTCAGAG
>PNEQ01091583.1:0-2500 GCA_003012365.1 Medauroidea extradentata | reverse complement strand
TTAACAACTGGAGCTTTTTCGGGCTTTCTTATTACAACGAGATGGCTGGTGATTGGTCTGATAAATTCTTTGTTTATCTGCTGCTGCAAAAGTGTAACCTTTCAGTAAGCAAATACTTTGGACCTATAGGCTCTATCGCACAATGTAATTCATTTATGATGTTCGACATTGTACTGACGAAAACTGCATCAGCTGTTTACTTTTATGTTTGCATTTATAAAGTAGGTACCATACTCCTTTAAAGATGCTTAATTGATTCATCCAGTAGCTCCCTTAGTTTTTCTACATTAATCTTGGTAGCCAGCCGAGCAATGGAATTATTGACTATATTATGTATAATTATAATCTTTTGTTTCAAATTATCACCAGTTCACTTTGCCACAACATTGAGTCTGTCCATGATCTCTTTGCTGAACCCCATTAAAACATTCGTCTATTGTCATCAAGCTGCAAAAGATCTCAATTTTCACATGTTACATCTTCACTCCCAACTGTGAAACATAGTTTGGAATCAATTTGCTTTGTTCTTTAAGAGATATCTGATTAATTTTATATATCTTGCTTTGAGATTTAAACTGCATCCTTAAGGTGTTCAGGTTTAACAACATTTCGAATTACTCTTACACAAGCATCACAAGACTCGTCGCTCCATTTTACGATGCAGCCACCATCGTCGTCTTTGCCAAAGCATTGCTTTAGGCTGCTCTGACCGAACTTCAATATGCTATAACACATTCTCGATGATCGACAATAAACTGATCGAAGCCTCGTCGATACCTTCCATTTTTATAGAGATAGTCTTCCACCAACACTAGAAATCCTCATAAGTTTTACAGCACAAATAACACATGTCTTTGAAGGCAGTAAAAGTCATGTCTGTGTTAACACGATCGTCGTAGACGTGATGCATATTTAGGTCATCCATACAAAACAACACCAACAATTTTGCATTATCTCAAAGCAAATGTTTGGGTATCTATGAATACATCTGGCACAAATGCATGCAGTTCACATCTACATGTCGTCCCAAGCAAAAGTACTTTTGAATACAAGTCTGTTTCTCGCAAGCACTGTCGTCAAATACAAAAACTGTCATTGGCTTAGCTTTGCTAGTTGGCACAACTTGTTCGTCATCACTGCATGGAAAATAACCAATATCTACTACAGCCTGTAGAACATGAGCCAGTAGTTGGTACTTTGGCTGGTGGAGCTATTTTGAATATGGGTAAATATTTTCGAAACGAAGTATGCAAGGGGCACGACATAGCCTATGCCTAATACAAAGATTTGGAATACAAGCACGAGGCCGATAAGTTACAAGCACACATAGCCAACGAGATATGCGAAGCACGAGATAAAAGACTCGGAGAAAAAAATTGCCACTGGGGGTGTCTCCAACATAATGAAAACCAAGGTTATGACAGGAATGGGTTTGCAGCCAAACAAAAGGAAGATGCAAAACTAGCAAAAAGGTGCAGTTGAAGAGTAAAAAATAAACAGGGATGAGCAAGATCAAGAATAGGCCAACTGGTGGATTCCTAACATACCTCCTACCTGAAATGGAGGGGGGGGGGGCTCTTGGCAGTTTGATTGGTGCTACAAGTGGCATAGTTTGTGCAGTCATCAGTGCATCACTGCAATGGGACAAAAACAACCATATGTAGGTGGAGGAAGAGTAAAGCAATGTCATCGGAAAAGACCGTAAGGTCCCTTTCTAGCAGACAATTTACGAACATTGACATACAATTTTATGCACAGAAACTAAACGTGTATGCAAAATAAACAACCATCAAGACCCAAACAAAACAAATGTGATATTATTCACCTGTATGCTATTAAAGGCCCCAGAACACACTGGGCAGCTTCCAAAAATGTGGAAGAAGAGCTGAATATTATGACAGTTTTGGAAATTTGCGACCTGGTCTTGAACTTTGTAATTACCTCAGAAAAACTCTACTGACTTACAGCTATGAAACAGAGCAAACTCCAAACACCCGAAACTGTGGTCATTTGTGTCTTCTGTTTCTTACTCGTCTGAGCAAATAAAAGCATCAACCACAATATGGAAACCATCAGTCGTACCTGTAACACTTACCTTGGCAGGGTGTAAATCGTAGCTGTGTGCTGTGCATTTTCCTTCGTTGGAATTGGAGGGAAAATGGTGAATAGGACTAGTTGACTTTTAAACATGCAATGCTATACCAAACATGTATGAAAGAAGCTACTAATTTTATCTCACGAGAAGTGATGAGAACATTGTTGCAGTATCGCTCCCTGTTGGGTCTTATGAATTTGATGGTGTAGCTATATACAGGGTGGACCAGAATTCATGTGCCAAAGTCCGGGAGGGGATTCGTTATGGAAAATAAGGTGGGGTATATAAACCAACACTATTCTGTGGTAAATATTAAGGGAGCTACGCCACGTTGAAAAAAATAATTTTTTAAACATTTTTCGAAAAATACTAGAAAATATAAGAGATAGAGCCACCAAAATTGGC
>PNEQ01091582.1:62031-89627 GCA_003012365.1 Medauroidea extradentata | reverse complement strand
ACAACTTCCGTCCAGTCTAAAATACGGGTCCAGAACCCAGCCAAAACATATACACGCGCCCCGCCGCCGGTTCAATGATTTGCAACTAGTCAGTCGGGGTGCACTTGTTTTTACGATACACCCAACGAGTTATGGGAACTCAGGTTCCCGGTCTCGTGACTGCACGGCCATCTGATGGCATATGAGAATTCGGCGGCGGCATCTGCCAGTTGGTCTCCGACTCCGACTACCTGATGATGACAACTGCAACGACTGCCGAAACGTCGCAATACAGTCTTCAGACGCGGCTCACGCCCACAAGCCAAGAAAATGTAGTTTGAAAATGTTTGATTTAGTTGCATATGCGTTTAGGAGTGCTAATATTTTTTTTTTTTTTTTTAAAGGATGTATTTCTGCAGGAAGGAGAAGTAGAGAAAGGGTTTTCGGTATTCTCAGTTATAGTCTGATAACGGAAAATTGAAAACTTTTATAAGATCCCGTTAAAGATTTGATCCTGCAAGTCTTATCTTTATGCTGTTTATAAGTGAAAATGTTATCATGTAACTGACGAAAATAGTGTATACATTTTATACCGTTCTATAATTTAAAGTTCTGACATTGCGGTAGAATATACGGAGCGCTAGAGATCGTATTTGGCACACGAGTTTCTTCATGTATTTAAAAAATCTTGTAATCCTTTTGCTGTGATACTTTTCACGTTCTTCCTTCTGTTCTAAATTTTGTCTTTTAGGCCGATCTGCAATTTTGTGTTTATCAGGTTTCTGAATTTGGTTTTTTCTAAAGTTTCTCTATTAATACCGATTTCCTGAAGACTTTTAGCTGGCATCAGTAGCGACGTCTCTTCGGCGCCGTTCTACGTTGCGAGATTTTCTGGGTTTGAATCCCGGCTCGCGCATGGCGGTTGTGATGTTCGTTTACCTCACTTCTTACCTCACTTCTTCATCCTCATCGTCTCTTTAAAATATCGCTGTTGAAGGGCTGTAATACCCTCTCACCTCACTGAATATCTACACATTTTAAGCTAGTTGTGTTTCAATGATACTGTGAGTGAGAGAGAGATTTTGGTCAGCGCTTAGCATCGAGGTCTTTAGTGATGGTAAGGGGTGGCATGAGGTGAGAATGGAGCAGCGCCGGAATGAAAGGGCGAGAGAAACGGGAGATCCCCGAGAAAACCCACCGGCAAATGGCATCGTAGACACGGTTCTCATGAGCGAAAATCCGGGAACCGTCCCCGCCGGTAATCGAACCCGGATCGCCATTGTGGGAGGCGAGTGTTCTAACCACATGCTGAGAGATTCAGTATTTCCTTTGTTAGTCCGTGTTATCAATCTCGATCAGACGACCCTAGAATTTTAATTTCCTGTCTCTTTTGTAAGATTTGACATATTTTCTGTGGTTTCTTCTTCATGTAAACTTCGTTATTAGTGATAATAACAATAACATTTAATTATCATTGATTAAATATTAGTGTAGGTAGTAATCACTTATCGTGACTGGCATATAGCGGTAGGTCGACTAATGCCGGCATTTACGTCCTCGTGTACGAGCTTGGTCTTGGCTGGTATCCACGTGTAGTTAGGACCGACGGGAATAAAATTAAAATGCACGTTGTAGATACATACCTTAACTGTTGGTCAGCCAAGAAGTGCGGCAGAGAGGAAATATAATTATAACAGTCGTTAATAAGAGGCAGTTACTTGGCTGTTCTCTCGCTGCTAATTATGGTCATAACGACAGCCTTTGTCCCGTCCCCTCACCCTTCCAATCCTGAGAAGCCTTTTAACTGGTTCATGTTTCCAGCTTCTGTGTGCCACAGAAATAGATACGTCTGTCCAATTACCTCGCGGTAAAGAGCGTTACAATGCCATGGGTTGGGGAGGGGACGGAAATTATTCTGGAATGTTCTCATTGCAAAAAGCTAGCGAATTCAATTATGTAAGCTCACACCCCTTTCCACGCCGAGGTGTCTATAAACATTTTAAATTTCACGCTCCGCTCGACGAAACATTAATTACAGCGATGTGCGGCTACGGTACTCTATAAAAATATTTCTCTTCTTTTACAAACAGAATTCTTGGAAACCCAGCACCCAAATATTCATTTTCTGTGCGATGGTGTTTAAGGCTGAATATCTTTTAGGCGAAGAATTTAGGAATCTAAGTTAATAGTGTCGGAATCTAGAATATAGTTTTTTGTCTAAAATATGTGTAAATCTGTAGCACATAGGTGTGATAACTAAGCTCGTTTGACATGATTTTTAGTAGGAGGAAACATTTTATTTTAAAATACACGATGTCATATTGTGAAAAAAATATAAACGTAAATTTATTTGTACTGCCTTAGTTTATGGTAGCGAATATAAATATTTTGAGTATTTTAACAGCTAATGTAGTTAAATTTCATGACCGTATACACATTACACATAAAAGTTGAATATTCTTACCGTATAAGTATTGTAAGTTACAATTACATTCAATAACATTATTTTTTAACTTTTATGTTATGTAGAAACATCTAATTCTGTTGTATAAATACTAAATATCTAGTAAATCGGCATATTTCTATATTACAGACAATGCGTGGTTCTTAATGTTCAATGAACAAGTACGTTTTTGTACATTGCACTTGACTACACTAGCATTTTCAAAGCGTGTTTGCTTGAAAACTTTCAGCAAAAATCTAAACTAACTAAAGTAGATTATATTACGTAATGGCATTTTTTTTTTCAGGAATAGATTGTGTGTTTGTACATGAGGTGAAGAAATTTTTTCATTACAGCGTAGATAAGCGTAAAAGGCATACGTGCATACATCTTGTGTTACATTTTCCTTCAAAATTGTTTTCATTGGAATAACTTTTATAATTGTAGGAAATGAAAAAACTGTGAACAAAACTGGTATTTAAAAAATTTAAGTAACTTTCTACATTAAAATAATGTGGACTATTGCAATATTATAGGCCTAATTCAATCAAATATTTTCTTTGCAACGGAATGCATTTGCAGTGTTTCATTTTAAACAAAAAAATTTTTTGAGGCAGAAAAATTAGTGTGGTTAAACGTTTTTTAAATAGTACATAGTCTATATTATTATTGTGTAGTCAGTTTTTATTGTTAGAAACCTAAAATGTACACTTTCACGTTGTCATAATTTCTTTCTTTGCGTATAATCTAGAAAATGCTTTAAAACTGTCAGTCAGATTCGCGAAGGTACGTTTCATGTGCAATATATTGTACAATATCTGTTTAAGGTCAGAAAAGAACTAAAAAATATTACACTTACGGCACTGTGTTTTGACCTCTCCATTTTTCAGAATTTGGTTCCTTTGTGCCAATATTTCAGTCAGTTTTTCTTTTCTTAGATTAACAACTTCTGGTTGGTCAGAAAAACCGTTACTTCTAGAGTTATGAAATCACACATTTTTGCGGCGATTTTTTTGTAGTATGTGTTCACAATGCGCATAAAATCTGTCAACAGTATTTTGGCAGCGTAAATGTCATTATAGACCCGACACCGCACGATATCCTCTAATAACAAACGCAAATCCGTGAAATAACGAACAAATATTGCAGTGGGATTTGGTGTAGTTCTCGCGCTCGCTGTTCGTGTTTATGACTGGATTAAGTCTGTAAATTGCGTTTAACACAGCTGCGTTTTGTTGCCACGGAAGACTCGTATCGAATTGTTTAGTTTGTGTTTGTTGTTATTTTAACTGGTTAAAATGATTTTAAAAAATTAATGAGCTTCAAATTTAAAATTGTGTACTGCAGGCTCAGGCAGGCCCCGTGTTATAACTGGGCAGACTGGGCAATTGCCCAGGGCGGCAATGTGGAAGGGGCGCAACCCACAAGAAGAATTAAAGAAAAATTGCTTGATAAATTTCACCCTTTTTATGTATTTCTTGCACCCTATTTCTAATCCCGCCCTATCTTCCCAGTTCCTGTACCCACTACACTACTGCATAGAAAAAATATTAAAGAGAAAAGAGAGAAAGAAAAATCTGCGATTATCTCGTCCACCAGTTATGCTTGCATCTTCGCTCACGTTCGTTTCCACTTTCCACAGCTGACAGTGGCCTGCTGCGAAATCTAGTGGGAAATTTTGAAACTATTAGCAATATCGTTAGTTATTTCGTCCGTACGATCGCGCGCAGCACATTTTGCTGCGGTAGCGCGGGGAGTAATGTATCAATGTGTTTGTGTTTGTGTCACAAGTTTTATAAACACTTGTGTTTATAGGGATTTTTGTTAATATTGTTTGCGTTAAACTTATATTATTTATACTGGGTTTTTCCATTATGAGTAAGAAGTTAAGTGGTGCGGAGTTTCGTAAGCGTGCTGCGAAAAAACAGAACGATGAACAAGAAGCATTAAAGAAAGTGCCCAAAATAAAATCATTGTTTACACCAGCTTCTACGGCCTCTACTTCAAGTTGTAATGAGAACCAGAATCCTGCAACATCGTCATATGAAGACGGACAGCAACCCAACAATGTTTATTTGAATAATGAAGAAGTACCGGCTAGTTTAAATTTAGAAAAAGTGGTCCGGCAAGACGAAAACAAGTTTGAAGGAGAAAAATCAGTTTAAAAAAAGTGTGATATTTCTGATGTACCAGCCAACACTTTTTTATTAGAAGACCATGCAACATGGAATCTGGATATTCCTTTTCAAATTGAAAATGTGCTTAAAAATCCTCCAAAACAAAATATTTTGGCAGATTTTAGTGGGCCTGAGCGTGTTTATAATGACTGCAAACGTACTCTATCGGTTAATATGTTCAAAGGTACGCTGCCTAACGGTGATAAATTCGTAAGAGACTGGCTGTTGTTCTCTCGTAAAACAGGGAAAGTTTTTTGTGTTCCATGCTCCTTGTTTCAACCAAGGAACAAGAAAACTAATTTTTCCACTGGGTTCAATGATTGGTAGCACAGTAATGAATTAGTGAAACAACATGAACAGTCGTGTGATCATAGACGTATCATTCTCACATACATAACTAGGCAAAAGACAATGACGGCGAGTGTTAATACCTTCTTAACGACACAGTGTCAAGAAGAGGTTCAATACTGGCGAAATATCTTAACAAGAGTAGTGTCTGTTGTAAAATTTCTTTCAGTTAGAGGTTTACCTTTCCAGGGGGAAAATGAGTGTATCGGGTCTACCTCCAATGGCCTGTTTCTAGGTTGCCTTGAGTTAAATAGTGAATATGACCCATTCCTTGCGCAACATATTGCGAAATACGGAAATGAAGGTCCAGGACATGTATCATACTTATCTGCTGCAACTTGTAAAGAATTAATCCAAATTATGGCAGAGTGTGAACATCAGAAAATCCTTGAAGAAGTCAAAAGTGCTCGGTACTATGTCCTCATTGTTGACTCGACTCCTGATTGTTCTCACACTGACCAGCTGGCAGTAGTTCTACGTTATGTCTGTTTGGCAGAGGCAGTTCCAAAAGAACGTCTGCTTACCCTTTTACCTGAAATTTTGCACTCGTCTGAATGTTTAGAAGAAACAGTAATGAAATGTCTTTCAGATTTTGAATTGGACATAAAGTTTTGCAGGGGCCAAAGCTATGATAATGCAGCAAACATGTCAGGTTCCTATTCAGGGCTGCAAGCTCGAATTAAAAACCACAACCCATTAGCAGAATATGTACCATGCGTTTCTCATTCATTGAATCTTGTAGGTTCTGCAGCTGTTGAATGCTGCACTGAAGCACTAATGTTTATTGGCTTCGTCCAATAACTCTATAATTTTTTTTCAGTGTCAACACACAGGTGGAGCATTTTAAATAAACATTTGAAAGAAAATAATGCTCCTGTTGTAAAATCGCTATCCGAAACCAGGTGGCCTGCCAGGGCAGATGCTGTAAATGCGCTTGTATGGGGATACAAAGAAATTCAAGAATGTTTGAAGAAATTGTCTGAACATCCAAACATGAAACCTGCTGCTCGGTTGGAAGCTCAAGGTCTTCAACTAAAATTTTGTAGTTTTGAGACTATATTCCTGTCTATATTGTGAAATGACATTTTGGAAAGAATTGACAAATGTAATAAAGATTTACAAAAGCAAACGCTCAATCTTGCAGCAGGTACTAAGCTGCTGAAAACTTTGGAGAAATTTCTGAATGAAAAAAGAAATGAATTCGAAAATTATGAAAAATCGGCTCTTTTAATTTCTGAGTGTGAAACACCAAGCTACAAATGGATACGGACACGCAAAGTATTCGCTGATGAAACCCAGGAAGATACATCACTTGATGGAAGAACAGTCTTCAGAACTGGAGTTTTTATAAAAATTATTGACACATTGATAGCTAACTTGCAACGGAGGAGGAAAGCCTATGAATTTCTAAGTGATCGCTTTGAAGTCTTGACTCTTCTAGTGTCTCAAGAATCACCAAGTGAAGTTCTGATTGGCGCCCGTAAAATTATCCCACTACTATCCAGATGACATAAATGGTGATTTTGGAAATGAGTGCTGTCATTTCAAAATGTATATAGAGCTGGAAGAAATGAAAACACTACCAGAAATATATGCTTACCTAACATTGAACAGTTTGAAGTATACTTTCCCTAACCTTGAAATTGCATTAAGAATTTTCCTGACTTTGCCATTTACCAATTGTTCAGCAGAAAGGGGATTTTCAGTATTAAACAGAGTAAAAACGCTAGAAGATCAACACTTGTGGTCTGTAAACTAAATGCTTTAATGTTAATGTGCTGCGAGAAGGACATAACACTAAAAACCAATTTTGCTGAAATCGTAGGCAGATTCGCTAAAGCAAAAGCAAGAAAAAAACCTTGCATTTAATTGTATTGTGTATTGCATTGTATCTCACAGTAACAAGTAAGATCTTAGCAAAAGTCAGTAAAACAATTTTTATTATTTTTTATATTGTAAGATAACATTTCAGTGAATTGTTTATTTGTTAAAGCAAAATATAAGAGAAAAACTTGTACCTTTTTAAAATTGTAAGAGTAACATAGCTCTCCAATGCAATGTGTGTGTGTATATTTATATACATATCGAAAAAATGCACAATAGTGAATTTTACATGTTTTTTTTTAATTTTTTTTTTTTGTTGAGGGGGGGGGGGCGATTAATTTCAATCTGCCCAGGGTGCCAGGCACCTAAGCCCGGGGCCTGGGCTCAGGTGTAATTTTTTAGTACATCGCGGCTTTTTTAATGCATTTCGCACAAATATATTCTCATAAACGTAAGTTTTTACTAAAATTAAATATCATAATACCGACGATTGAGCTTACTATGTCTGTTGAAACAGCTGTAAATTTTCTGGAATTACGTAAATTATTTATCGCACGTGCTCCTTTCTTGTTTTTTGTTCCACAATTTTGTTTTGACATGTTTAAATTATGTTTGGTAATGGGCGTGTGATAAAGTAAACTATAATTTCGGAAATGCAACATGTCTAGCGAATCTTAGGTCAGTGATAACCAACAACAAAACACAAATACTGAGCATGATGTAATTAACAATTAGTGAAGTCAGAGTCTGTTTTTGCCAACTATAGGTTATAGCTAGAGATGATGGTTTATCGCGGGAAATCTTGCTGTTTGCTGAGTTTCAACGCACGTTCAGTTTACCTGAAGATTACTGACTTTCGCTTATACATTGTTGCCCTATTTAACTGAGCCAATAATAATATGACTGTTGTAATATTTGATGCATGTTATTGGTCTGCAGACAGCCACGTTGTGTCAGACGTATATCACCCAACCACACGTGTCACAAGAAACTACAGTGTTTCCAAGCGTATGTTTGTACATAAAATTATCGCGATATGCCATCATTAGAGATTATGGTATATCGCGAAAATTTTTTGTACCAACACAACCTTGAAAACGCTGTAGTTCCTGGTGACATGTACTATTGGGTGATATACCTCTCACACAACGCAGCTGTCTGCAGACCAATAACTGGCATCAAATATTACAACAGCCATACTCTTATTGGCTCAGTTAAATAGGGCAACAGCTATATGAACAAGCGAAAGCCAGTAATATTTTCACAAACTGAACGTGTGTTGAAACCCAGCAAACAGTCAACATTTCCCGCGATAAACCATCATATCTAACCACCATCTCTAGTTATGACATAAAAATTATTTTGAAAGAAATTGTGACTAAGCGACTTTATCCCATGATGAATTACCTTGAAATAGTCACACAAGGTGTGGTGTGTCAGGTTTGAATCCTGGATTAAGGCCATGTACCTTATTTCTATTGCTTTACGGTAGTTATGTTTTAATCCTCAACGAGAGCATATATCGAAAAACTGTTTCCCAGTTTTGTGAAAAATGATTAATACTATGTTAATAATGTTCCTCAAAACAAATACACCATGGATTTAGCAAAATATTTCATTAAGTTAATTTTCATAAATGAAGTAATTAACGAAATGTATACAAATATGTGTCTTGAGACGCATAGTAAAGAAATTTTTTAACAAATCTGTTGAACAGTTTTTTTCATTATCGTCTCGTTAAGGAGTAAAAAAAATAAGAATCGTTTACGCAGTAAAAATTTTCACGGCCTGAAAATATAAAAAACTGGTACAGTTAGCGAAATATCTCACAAGTACTCAGTTTATCGCGCTACACCTACTCGTCTTCACATCTCCTACAATGTACTTCGGTTTAGTTGTGGGTTGTTACAGCGGATTAGCAACGTTCATTCCACGTCGCGTACGTCCAGAATACTAGTCTGGTTTTTATCTCGCTACTTTGGCAATATTATGTTATAAATACTCAATTTAAAAAAAATCTTCGGACACGTCAGAAAATAAGTATAAAAACCATATCTCTAACGGGAAATACGATGTCGAGCGATTCGTGCAATAGGGCCCTGGCTGAATTAAAAATAAAATCACTCGTGTTTCGCCTGAATATACTTCCTGGCTGATATTAGTTAGGACCTTCGTATAGTTGATGAAGAAACCCCGCGATAATTCACGTCCTTTGAAACCCCAGTAGATAGTTAACAGTTGTACTGGTGATCAGACGTAACGATACGGCTTGCATACAGATGTTCCAGAATTAGTTGAATGAGTTGTAGACAACATAAAACCAAGCATATATTGCTAATGAACGTGCATGAGTAATCGACAACCTGAAATGTTTCATGGCCAGACATTATTGTGTATACGTGAACTTTCAGCGCGCTGCAAGGCGCTAGCTTCTAGCGACAGAGGATGAGTATTGCGGGCTGCAGGTTTCTAGGCGTTTGTTTGGGTTAAGAACATTGTCTACCTCAGAGATCTGGCAGCAGCAAATATAGGTTGTTACATGTTAAATTAGATTCGGAGGGGCTCAGTCACATTTTGTGATATCGCTTCCGGACGAAAACTATTTTCTGCGTCGAGAAAAGGATAATATTACTAGATGGATAAAATTGCAGGAAAACGAATTTTGAATAGCTGTTTTCGATTGTTTTCAATGCTTAAATTTTTTTTTCACGCAGTTTTTAGAGTATTGAAAAAACAGTCTGAAATATTCTTTAGCAATGTGCGTGTCTCCGAGATTAATAAACAAGTCATTGGTGGCATACATATAGATCCAATATGTACTGAATCACACAGAACATAATTTAACATGTAAAACACTATGCCGGCTGCCGCCGTGGCCATGAGATAGGCAGCTCCCTTAAGAGAGTAAAACATCGCTCACATTTTCATACACAGTAAAAACGTCTCGTGTTTTTATAGGAAATGGTTTTTAGAATGTGTGCTAATGGTTTCAGACAGTGCCATGCGGGTTCGACTGATTAGTGGAGACAGTGGCACTATTTCGGGTTTATGTCTTTGAGGGGGGTGGGGGTTAAATTTTTTTGCGGAAGTAACTTTGCTTCATCTTTGTTTTAATGAAGCGTGTGTAAAATTATAAATGTTAATAATAAACATTCAGTTTTATGTGATTACGTTAGTATTATTTAAATAACAAAATATTCAAAAGAATTGTATACACTTCAGGGCATTTACCCATCCCCCTGCCCCCTTTGACACCCTTGAGTTAAGAAAGAAAAAATATTTAGCTGTGAGATGTTCAGAGCGAATTGAGCACTTTTTAATCTCTAGTATCTTTATATCTTTCAGATAATTTATATAATCCTCTCTTTTCTGAATGCAAACAAGAAAATGTAAGTAACAATCAACGTGTGTATATTACACCGTACTCAAGAGCTCACATCTGCATTCACTATGAATAGTATATTATAATTGTTATTCAAGAAAACATTGTCTTCGAACGTGCTTATTTTATCATGAACGACGTACAACACTGCAGATGTTTGCCTCAAAACATATTCTTGCCTATTAAAAACTATTTGCAACAAAACTCTGTGAAGTTTATAAATCCCATTGTAAAAACATCATTCAAAAATTAAAAGAAAATGTATTTTATTGTGTAGTGGTACAATCTTGATCGTAGGCTTTCGTGTCCTGAGTCAGAAATATTTCGGCTCCTGGGATAAGACCACATTCGATGTATGGTTTCTTTCAAACGTTTCGGCAATAATTGTCGTTACCATCATTGGGGTTGTACTGAGGTCGAGCTGTTCGGGTGCACAATACATACTAAAAGTGCTAGCCAATCGCAGCCCAGCTGTGCTGTGATTGGCCGAGCATTCTGGCCAAGCAGAGGCGATCTCATGTTGACATGACGACACAGTGCACCAATGAGGAACAAGATCGACTCTGATTGATCAGAATACTCCGCCGTTCACAGCACAGCTGGACTGCGATTGTCTGGCACCTTCAGTATATCATTATCTCTCTTCGGAAATGCTCGGGGACTTTCGTTCATCCTCAGCGATAGAGCAAGTCATCTTTCTCTTCTATCTCCGACCCCTGTGACAATTAGTTAATATTACTTTAGGTTAGTGTAGGTTAGTTTCAAATGTCCAAAGATATCGTGCGCTGAATCGCAGGATAGGTTTGCAGGTTATGGAACTACAATAAAAAGTAATATGTGTGGCGCTGCCGTTACGTCAATGGCCGAAGATAAATGAAAGCTTCCGAGTATCTTCCAGGAGCGAGAAAGATATAGTGGTACAAATATACGTGAACTACGGTATACTGTCGATTAATTGCATATTATTTTGGAATCATTATGTTATATACTTGCTGAAAGCAGGTACCTAGGGGCACGTGAAGATGAGCCATGAATTATGCTGTAACCGAAACGCGCGCCTAGATGCATGCAGCCCGCAATACTCCTGTATAAACCTGGCTGCACTCTCTCATCCACTAGACTCGCATCGAACTCTCGCCTAGGCGCTTGCAGCCCGCAAAACTCCTGAATCAATCTGGTGCACTATCTCATCCCCTAGACTGGTACTGAACTCTCGCCTAGATCCCTGCAGCCCGCAATACTCCTGTGTAAACCTGGCTGCACTCTCTCATCCACTAGGCTGCACCGAACTCTCGCCTAGACGTCTGCAGCCCGCAAAACTCCTGTATCAACCTGGCTGCACTCTCTCATCCACTAGACTGGCACCGAATACTCGCCTAGATGCCTGCAGCCCGCAAAACTCCTGTATCAACCTGGCTGCACTCTCTCATCCACTAGACTGGCACCGAACACTCGCCTAGATGCCTGCAGCCCGCAAAACTCCTGTATCAACCTGGCTGCACTCTCTCATCCACTAGACTGGCACCGAACACTCGCCTAGATGCCTGCAGCCCGCAAAACTCCTGTATCAACCTGGCTGCACTCTCTCATCCACTAGACTTGCACCCCGCATCGCACCAAGTTCAAATATGCGCACTTATGTTTGTCCCTGACATTTCCGGACACATGCCCAGTTTTGCCTTGCCTACAAGTCATTCAATTTGCGACCACTTATGCCGTCACATTCTGTGTATGCCCACGGGAAATAATTCTTCTTAACCTCAATGCTGTATCATTACATGTTACATTACATATATATTGCTACTTAAAAATATATGCTTCCATGTTCAGATACTGCGTAGATCTTGCAATGCTTACGCTGTAAAGACTTTTTCTCGACAAGCATATCCGATGTTTGAATTTTTAAAAATTGTTTATAGAAAATCTTGGAAAATTACAATTAAATGTTATTCCTAGCAAACAATCTATCTTTCATAAACTAAGGTCTTTTCTTAAAAATAAAAGTAGCTTGAAGCATAGGTAGTTCAGTTATAATAATATAAACACACAGATAACGTGTTTGTGATTGAACAAGTGTATATTTTAGAGTGACATGGCGGAATACGGACAGAGCCGAAATCGGGGAAGTTTCAGATGTTCGGAACCTCTGTGAGTCTGAGAGAATTCTATGAGCCCACTGTGACGAAGCAAACAAAACTTATGTGTTACTTAGGAGGCCCGGTGTCAACATGGAGCATAGAGTTGTGACGTAAAAGGGTGAACCATGAAACTATAAGACTCGCACCTCGAGATCAATAGGGGCACAACTAAAAAAATATGGTTTCGAGAATTAGGCATTAGAAGTTTTAAGGAAAAAACAAAATTGGGTGGCAAAAACTTTTACTGTAGCCACAATATTACCTTTCATGTTAGGATATACATAATCAATGGTTGTCTATACTGTTGCATTATGATAATTGTATTATTTTCACCATAAAATAATGAAAAATACTTACCAATGCTAAGGATTCAACTCAAAGAGTACAACTAAAGACCATTGAAAGATGTATTACAATAGAGGCCTTACTCAAAATGACCACTTCCTGAGTTGTCGCTCTATTGATCTGGATGTGCAATATAATAATTCTTCTTTCTCTCTCTCTCTCTCTCTCACACACATCTTCCTATGAGAGCCGCGGATGGCAAAGTGGCTAGAGCGCTAGACCTCCAAGATAATACGTGTTCGATTTCCGGCGGCGTCGACCAACATATTTCGCGTGTGGGAAACGTGGCGGGCATTTCCTTTGGTCGCATATTTTCCGTCATCGTGCACATTCCGTCGCTTTTCCATCGTAGGGCTTCGTTTCATGTCGTAGGTCCAAGCCAGAAGTCTTATATCGGGGTATATTCTGTTTCGTATAACTTGAGTATAATTTGAGTGTTACTTAAGGGCAATTATTGTTAATATGTTTTGTGAGTTGTGTTACAATGAAAGACAGAATTTACAATACAAATTATGAAATTAATATTTTGGGTACGTTTTTAACTAAAAATGTTTTGAATTGTGACACATTATTACAAAATATTATTAATTATTGCGCAAATGTGTGAAATTAGGCTGAAGTTAATACCAAACAGAGTATAAAATATCCTGCCCCTGAGTATACTCTCTACATTAGCTGTTTATTTGTCTACCTTACTAGAATGAGGGGCAAACATTTTAACGCTGCAAAAACTATCAATAAATGACTTATAACGCCTGTGCCGAAGTAAAATATTTCGGCCATATTTGTAGAACTTACCTCTTGATAATGGGAACAAATGCATTCGGATTCGTTGTTAGTTTAAATTTCATTTGAACACTCATACCATGTACTATACATTAAGAAGGTGCATATTTACCAATTATAAGTGGCTTCCTACGGATTCTCGATAGAACAATTACAGCAAATTAAGTCAGTGTGTATTAATTGATTCCAATTGGACTGACGTGCACGGACACACACACAGTGAGTCAAAGAGTGCAGCACATATCTCAAGAACAGTTATGCATAGACATGTTCGTGTGACTGTTCATGAGTAAGTTGAGCTTTGAAAATTAGTTGTCTACAAGAAAAATACATTTGAAAATGAGTGAAAATTCAGTTCTGCGATTTATAAGGACTCAGTATTTCGGTCTAGAATTAAGAGGGCTCCTTGGTAGCAATGGTTGGTTGTTCAATCTTTGCCTGATAAGCTTTTATAGACACCGGAATTTAAATGTAAAATCAGTGCTTAAATTACCTAATGGTTTACAGGCCAGTTTAAGACAATTTTTCAGAAAGGACTTACGTAATATTTCTTAAGAAAAAAGTTACTAAATATAATTTTTTTTTAAATTACTTGTTCTCATATTTTTGAGATAAATCAGTTTTAAACTAGATTTTATTACTTGGTATAAATAATACACTCGTCAAAGTTTTCCATGTGGCAATATTTTTATAACCGAGCGGTGTGCAGAAGTTCGACAGGTCAAAGTTTATTAGAAAACTACGCAATGTAACACAATTTCTTACCAGTATACCGCGAACGCTGCTCAACGATAAGAAATATGTACTCTTAACATGTTTCCAACTCCGTGATTCTTTACAGGAAGATTTAATTGAAGAGAGTTTGGTCATGACTTTAATAGAAGTCCTCGCCGGTGTCGAATTTCCACCTTTGACGCGTGGGAACAGCGTAGCGATAAGAACCAGTGTCCTACGCTTGACGAGAAGCATATCGCCTCTATTCGCAGCACGCCAAACTGGTGTGCAAAATTTTCGTTGTAGATTTTTCCTACGTGACTTTAAGCTATAACCACAACATTTTATTTTTTAATAGTATGAAGTAAAGCCCAACGCATGTTTCTCTCTTTGCACTTTACGAATTCAGGTAATATTTTCGGAGTTACAGCAGTCTTAAAAAAACGTTTTTAGCTATTTTGAGAGGCCCGAAAATCATATTTCTAATAAGCGTGCTGAAATTTTGAAAACATGGAAGCATAGTCTGAAGTGTGTTATTTTCGTAGATAAACATAATATGAATATGTAAAGCGGTTTGGCGTAAAAAATAATACGCGTGACACGCTGCAACGCTGTCCTTGCGTCAGTCGAGGACTCCTCTTAATCGAGGTCTTTAGCGCTGGTGAGGGGTGACTTGATGTGAGAATGGAGCTGCGCCGGAATGAAAGAGTGTGGAAAATGGGAGATCCATAAGGAATCCCGCCGACCACGTGCGAATCGAACTTTGATCGTCATGGAGGGAGGCGAGTGCTCGGTCCACTGCGCCAATCACTCTTCAGGTAGGTGTAGACAGCAGATTCCAGCAACCAGTCGTACATGACTACACATTTCAAGGGGTTGGACGAGTATGTTACAATAGTGCACATACTTGAAGTATGTACTGGAAATTCGTTTAGCAGTTAGACGTTCATAAGAACATGTTGTTACAAAACGAATATTTAAGTCGTTATTAACTTGGGAGGTTTCACTCAGAAGGTACTACACTGAGGGTTCATTTAGATGTTATTTAGGGTAAAAAGACTAAGACAGTTATGGTTAAACGGGTATTTACTCTACTACAATGGCAGGTACACCGAATACAAAATAGGTTACAATGTGTTCTATTAATTTAGAACGGGAGCGCAATATTACTGATTATTCATATATTATATTAAGTTGAGGGATTATGCCAAATAACTAGATCCGATGACCTTACCGAAAGCTGGATTGATGAGGTAGACGGCATCGACGGACGAGCATGCACCCGCTGGGACTCTACCCACGAGTCCTCGGCGGAGAACTCGACTGCTGTTGATCGGATGAGTGCTGGTGGACGACAGACCTGGGTTACTTGGTAACATTGCCATATATCGGCGTGCTTGTCCTCATTATTGCGCCATTACGAGGGAGTGAGGTGAGTTACTGTCTTCCGTGGTTTCCCAACGCTGACCTGATTGCAGCTCGAGCCTCTCTCGCTGTCCGGCTTGCCAGGCAATATCACAACAATGTGTAATCTTCACAACTCCGTCCGTACTCAGTGCAGGCGAGGACTTATTGGCCATTTATAAATAGTTACGTGAAGCTTTGTACGATGATGGTTTACGGAATTGGTGTATTGAAACAAGAAAATTGTTAAACTTCTTATGGTGCTTTCAAAGTGTGGTTACATGCTTAAAGTTGTGTGTCCTGACAACAAAATTGCTGGCTGCAGTTGCATTCATGAGGAATTTAGGAGTTTAGGGACACTCTCAGTACGCCGGCTTGTGAAAATATATTTTATGTGATATGAGTGAGAAATATATTGAAAATAAAATATACACTTTATGACTTGATGTTCTTATTTTTCAAATTTTACTGAGAGTCGTTGCCTACAGTGAAACGATTTAGTACCGAAATTTTTCAATTTGATGTAGAGCACGGTTTCTCTTTAGACAATTACTGATTGGTAAAATTAGTAATACAAGTGCTTTAAGTCTTAAGTAAATGTTTTACACTGCAAAAAATCTTCCTTGCATGTTAAGGAAGTAATTAACTTAAACACGGTATGGGACAGTTACCATACTTCCGCCTTTTAAATATGCAAACTTTTACACTTGTTACAATACAAGTCTGGTAACTTCAGAATACATTTGACTGTTTTATAAATAAAGATTTAGGAGTGCTACCATGGATGTCTGGGAAACAATTCAATCATACCTACTTTCTTAGCGATCCTATACGCACGTGTGGCAAAATTACAAACAATTTTTTAGAGTGATACTTATTATGATCACATAAAGTAAATGTTCAGAATCCGGTGGTTTTAAAGTGTGCGTCAATTTAGTACGTCCTCGCAAACGTCTCGTAACTGTAGTTGTAACAATTTTGTTGTCAGTCGAACACAGTGGCCACTCTAATGAGAATTTTAACAATTTTCTGTTAACCACACACTAATGTCCTTAATGTGTGTAAGAACAGAAGTATAAAAAGTGCATAAATCCCAGGTGGAGAGAGATAGCAGGGTGGAAGATGCATTACACCCCAGAGGTTGGACAAGTTACGTGGCCTGGGCTCTAGGCAAGAACCTAGTCACGTGGGTTCTCTCTAGAACTGTTTCCTCAAACTGCTGAAGACACACAAGAACTGAACCTTGATTTCGCCGCCGCGCCGTGATAAATGGATCCGATAACGCCGTAAATCAGCGCAGCACGGCGGGGTAAAAACTTATATCTTGCGAGTCGAGTCGCCATCTGCGGCCTTGCAACATCCCCCTCCCCCTCCCTTTATCAACACAAGCCTCATAGCTGTTGCCCTGTTCTTAACTCTTAGTTGCCTTTGTTTCTCTAAAAAAATAGTTTTTTTTCTACCCATTTGTTATGCTGTAAATCTTAAGAGGTGGGCGGGGACTTCTTCGCATGGCGTGTTAGATTTTCCATTTAGAATCATGACAATGTATTCATTCAAAATTACTAAAAATTCATAGTAACTTTTTAACACTGTACAAATACCTTCGTTGTAAGTGAGTAGTTGTTACACATCTATTCCTTGAAGACTCTGAAAAGGCGGGAATATATTCATAATTTAAATAAATGTGACTGATTGCGTCATCAATATTGGTAAGATATTATTTATTTATGAGTTTATAGCAAGATTATATATTATTAGAGCGTGAAAGCGGTACTTTCTGTTTATAAACAACCTAACAATACAAGAAAACAGTAATTTCAACTCAAATTGTGATGCGCTGCTTTTACAGGGTATTTCCCATAAATTGAATTATAGTAGGATAAATGCTACCCTGTTTATATAGAGTATACAAAGTAATTTATGTAGATATAAAGGAAAGCAACAAATTGTACCAAAACAGTATCAAAACAATGAAAGACTAAGTCATTTTTTTATTTTAATTAAACATGAAGTCTTAAAATAGACTTGATTCTCAGCTTTAACTCAAACCATAATTTACTTTACGGAAAAATTTTAAACTAATTTTCTACTTCTTCATAAGTTAACACCTCTCAAAGATAACACGGCTGATCTTCAGGCTCTTAGTAAAATATCTTATAGCTCTTGTATAACTGGTTTTCTGCAAAGAATTATTAAATTATAGATTTTTTTATTATTCTTACATACATTTATGTCAGTAACATTTGTACGGGTTATGCAAGAATGTTGGTTAATCTTTCACAACATTGTATTGTTTCTGATGTTTATTCCATGTATTTAGGCAGTTAGAGTTTAGCTATGGGCAAGTTCCTAAATCATATTTAAAATTGGCGTATGATTATACTTTAAACTTGATTTTTAAAATATTTATTGAAAGAAAAGTCAAGTACAATAACATTAGGTAAAATATAAAAAAAGTATATTTACAAAAGACGACTCTAATGTACATGATCTTCATTCCCACTAATATTTAGAGAATATTTCTTAGCCTGTAGGTTACTGCATAACAAAGCACCGTCTCACCGCTTCCTTAAATATGGTTTTTAAGGCGATGCTCTCTTGTTTATACTTTTTTTATGCGTTATTAATTTTTTACGCCTAAACGACAGTAGATATCAAAATTTGGTGTGGTAGTTTTGTTTAATATTGTCTTCTCAATGTTGGCAGATTTTTTTTTTTTTCATGGCAGTAAATACTGTGGTTTTAGTTAATTGTACAACTAAAGAAATTCTGATTAATTCTCTTTGTAGTCGAGACCGTATATTTTCTTGTCTTGAAAAAAATCAGCTTTTATTGCAAAACCCATTTTAAATAAAACTGGAAAAACAATAGTAGCAGGTGAGCATGGCCTTAATATGTGAATTTATTTTGTCTTTTACAAAAGCAGAAAGATTATTTTATTTATTTACTTTATTTATTTAATGGCTTTGTTTGTGGTGAAGTTAAGGCTTTCGCCTTCTCTTACACTTAACAACGTTTTATACAATTAAAATCATACATGTGTGACAAGCAAAAAAACTATAACTACAAGAAACACATAAATACAAAATTAATATAGCAAAAATGATTCATTAATTAAGCTCGATGTACTAAATATTTTAACTGATTTTGCATATGAATGAATACGGCAAGTATAGAAAAAAAACAAGTTAAATATGTGTAGTGAAACTACAAGTACGCCATTAGGTGTTTAAAAAAAATACAATTTTGTGTATACTATCTAAATATTCATGTATAACAACATAGCTATAGTCTTATCTTTACAATTAATGAATTGTTGATAAGAGAGAAAAATTATAATAGCATGTGATGTAAATTTGTATATTCATATACAAACTGGTTAAGAAACTGCATGTCTAATAAGATTTAAATTTTGAACTAATTTTGAATTCTAACCACACACAAATGTAACTAAATAATACTAGTACAAATACATAGTAGCACCACACCTCTACTCCACGAGATATTTAGTTTGTAACAAATGTTTTTAAATAGCGTTTGAAACTGCTTAGTTCACTGGGCAAATCATTCCAAAACCGAGCACCAGACACTGTTAGAGATTGGGAGAAAAATTTAGCGCTATGTTTAGGTACCATGAGTAGCAATGTTTCGCGGGAACGTGCGTGGTGATCATGATTTACACTGAGTGACAGGAATCTGTCAAGAAGATATTTAGGAATTCTGGTTGTAAGAGTATTCTTAAGTACGAACTGCGAGTGCAACCTGCGTCTTTCTTCCAGTTCGAGCCACTTGAGATTTTTGTAGTAGTGGCTGATATGGTCTCGAGGTTTCAAGTTATATATATAACGTACACAGGTGTTTTGTAATCGCTGTAGTCTTGCAGCTAGTTCACATGTTACATCACTGTACACAACATCGCAGTAATCAATGATAGGGAAAATATGTGACTGTACAATAGTTTTTTCGTATCTACTGGAAGAAAGTTTTTCATGCGCTTAAGAGAGCGTAAAGATGCAAATACATTCCTGCAAATTGAATATGTTTGTAAATTAAGTAATTAGCCAATATGGTATAATTTTTGTCAAACAAAATTGAACAAAATGTGGTACTGTTTTACATCATCTGCTATCTTTTTATGCAATAAAGGAAAACCAAATTACTTACCGAAATGAAAAAAAAAATTAACAATGAAGAACAGTGCCATGGACTACGACATGACGTGTATGAAACCACATTGATTTTTGTTTTGTATTTTAAAGTATTAAAGAAAAAGTCAATGTGGTTTGTAAACATGTAGTGTCATAACCCATTGCAATGTTCTTTAGTGTGAATTTTTTTATTTCGGTAAGTAAGTTGATTTTCATTTGATGCATTTTTAATATGATACAATTAAAAAACTATTAAAGCTAAAAAAATTTCTTCACAGTAAAAAATAGTTAATATGTTCGTACAAAGCAAACCGTATCTCATACAAATAAAAAATTTAAAACAATTAAAATTTTCAGTGAACCGCTCCATTAAAGCTGTCAGGCAAAAAAAAATACGATGTTACACTGGCACAGAATAGTGTTGAACTAATTTACATTACATGTGATGTTATTTTCGCTAAGTAATGTTTATTTTCTATGGTCTTTGCGTTACATGTCAGTCAAAATATTACTGTTCTTTGTATTTAGACCCTACCTATGATACGAACTAGCTCTCTTGTGACATTCCGTGAGTGAAAGTGAGATATTTTGGTCAGCTCTTAACATCGTGGTCTTCAGCGCTAGTGAGGGATGATATGAAGTGATTATGGAGCAGCGCCGGAATGAAAGGGTGGGGGAAACGGGAGATCCCCGAGAAAACCCGCTGACCAACGGCATCGTCCGGCATGAGTCCCACATGCGAAAATCCTAGGATTGACCCCGCCGGGAATCGAAACCCGGATCGCCTTGGTGGGAGGCGAATGGACCACCGCGGCTCTACATAATAAATATACGTAGATACGACGAGGTACTTAATGATAGGTCTGATACTAAATACCCTTGAAAATATTCAAGCAGAAAAAAATGTGACTAGTGAATATTTGTTTTTCTTCATTATATGTTAGTTTAAGTTGAACATTTTCTTATTTGGTAAAAATAAAATTGTTGGCTGTTGCGCAAGGTAATGATAAAAACAGACAACTTAATTTGATAAAAAAAAATATGTTCGTTCTGTCTCCGTTGAACTATTGAAAATTAGTTATTATAATAATGTAACTCAAAATATATTTCTTAAATATTTTACCAGTTAGTCTTTGCACGTCTAAGATGAAAAAGTTTTTTATATCGCCCCTGGGTTTTAACGTAAAGAACGTTTATTGACACTGCTTAACTCAAAGTAACGTATTATTTTGCAAGTGAATATCGAAGAGTACTATTTTATCATTGTTTAATACGTTAGTGCTTCTTGTAGCTGCAAGAAACTTTGCTCGCTGCTAAGAGAACTGAAGATTCCTGTTATTTTATTTCTTTTATCGTCTGTTCAGATATTTTCAAAGCCCCTAAATTTTTATTTTTCTTCTTCAGATGTTTACTTTGGGGTTAGTATTTTTTTTTGACGTGTGATGCAGGTTATAACATTTCGTTGCTAGTAAATAGTATCTTCAACATTACACGGTAAAATAAACGCCAATTTTAGTATATTGAACGGCAATAAAATGTTGGCCCAAAAAAGTAACCATTATACACAGTTCAAAACTCTGCATAGTTAATAAAAGAGATTAAATACAGTTCCGTATTGCTAAGAATAGATTCATTACATTTGAGGAGAATCTTAATATCCTTAGCTAAAAACAGTCTCCCATTTCTACTGCTTTTGAGAGCAATGTTTTTTATTACCTAAAACGGAGCAAAAGCAAAACAGTCACCTTGTGTTGAAACGTAGTTCCTACTCTATAGGCAATTATTTCGAAACAAAAAATACTGTTTAAAATTAATAATTAAAGGCATTTTCGTAATTAGTGCTATAGTATATCTATTGTGGTTTCGAAAGTTAATATTGGAAAAGCAATGTGTAAGTCCAGAAACAACAAATTCAAAACAAATATGAAAAAAAAATGGTTGGAATTTTGTTTATTCTAAAATTTAGACTGCTAAGGTAACCAAAATTTTAACAGAATTATTGTAAATTCAAATGAATATTGACTGCTGGAAGGCTTCGGCACAACAATTACGTTCGCTAGCTGTAAAAAAAAAAACAGCTTCTGTATTACTGTACATTATACAATATTATGTAGAGTTATCTGACAATAATTTGTCAGATTTTTGGAACTTGTATTTTTTATTCATACTGTCCGAAGAAAAAAGTATTAAACATTTATTAATTAACGCCAAATTATTTATTCTGCTTATACCTGTTTATGATGGTCTCCATAATAAAAACACGTTTAATGAAGTTAACGTTTTACGTCAAACAGGTACGATTATGATCGTTATTTTACGTATGGGTTAATCGCACACTACGAGACTCTTTCCATAGCGCCCTTGAGGCTTGCCTACACGGCTACAGTAAGTTATGCATTCACAATTATTTTCGAAATTTTAATACGTGTCTTCACGGCACCTATTTACGTAATGAAAACACTAGGCATATTGGAAATATTTCAGAGTTCTCGAATATGACTTAAAAGAAATGTTTATTCGCAGAGCTATAGCTCAAAATCCAATATGCTGAGAATAATACGAAACAAATGGATTGTTTTATTGCGAATTTCGGTGCAGACTTTCGAACAAAGAAATGACAGTGTCACTTGTTAGGCACTTAGTTCCGGCTTTACAACGTGTCAGCACAGCGCCTTCCTCGTGGTAGAGATTAAGGGTGCCGCCTACCTGCATGGCGCAATGGACAGATGTGCAACACTTAAAAATATGTATTTCCCTCTTTATTTAAACTCGTGTGAAGCGGGTGGCAGTCGGTCCCCTTAAGGGAGAGGATTAGACAATTTTACTGTATTTTCGGTTTTTGAGCCATAACATTTATTCATATTGTTTTATCAAAAATTTCTCTTTAACGAAGCATAAGATATATTTTTGGTAAACTGCTTGACATAAATAATAATGTGACCTTTCATTAATTTGCCATGCAAAATAATTGTAAGATAATTCTTTAAAGTTAACCTATAATTTTCTTGCAATTATTCTGCATGACAAATGAATGAAATATTTCATTATTATTTATGTCAGGCAGTTTGCCAAGAATATATCCTATGCTGAACATATAATTTGAATAAGTTTTATGGCTCGAAAACTGAAAATAACTTACAATAAAATTGTCTTAACACTACTTCTTAACGCAGCTTGCCAGGCGCTAATTAGTTCGTTTGCAGATGACTTTGAAGCGTGCAACAAATTCTTCATGGAACGACGCGAACCATTGATATATTATTTCCCACAGTCATTAGACAAATGTAGCCGACAAGACTACATACACGGGGTTGTGTAACTCTGCCGTTTGCCACGTAATATCGTGAATTTTTCATGTCCGCTGGATAGTTTCGCGGAATGAAATTCGGACGCGTTAGTACGCCCAATTAAAAACTGTAGCAGCGGAGCAATGAATAACTCTCAACATCCAGTATAATACCTTCGCTTGCCCTTACATATCTCGCCAGCAGTAAATTGTCTGGCGTAAACCGAAGCTCGCTTTCTCTCTCTCGCCTGCGAATTTGTCCCTGTCTCTCCCCCAAATCCCCTCAACCCCTCCTTTTCCCTAGGTTTCCTCCCTCGACACTCGCGCTAGTTTTACGAGAGCTAAGCCTGGGAAAACTGCTTGCCTAGGGAAATGCATTTCGTTGTTAATCTCGACTTTTGAGCGTATTTTTCATCGCGACAGTACCTTGATTCATATGTATGCACTCCGTGACCAACTGTTATGTAACGCGTCATTTTTTATGTCCTCAGACGGGATGTACGAATTACCAGTTATTCCTCCTCCACGCCTCAATGAACCAACCTGCACTCCTGGCAGAGTTGCGGGACAATTGCTGTGTGTTTGTGCTGCGGTGGAGATGACTGCAAGTGTAGAGGACATACATTCAGGGCGACTTTATGAGATTGTAAAGCCTGGGACAGCATAAAGCTGAGGCCCCCATACTTTATTAGACGCAGTGATAATGTACGCTTGTATTCTCCCATACTTTCCTGACTTGTTCTCATAGCTCTGACCATGGCAATCCTGAATATCAAGGTCGCTGTGTGTACGTACACTTTACACTTAACATACTTATTTTACAGCAACCATCGTAGTTTAATTGGAGCTGTGGGAAATCCTATGAGTTTCAAATAATAATTATGTTATATTATTAATCCACAAAGTGAGAACCCCTGGAATAAGGGGCCCGGGACAAATTGCCCTTTTGCCCACCCCCCTCTCTTTTACAGAAGCACCCTGCATATATTGTCGCTGTTATGCTTGCAATCTTTGTCAACAACCAGCTTTAACTGGGGAGATGTGGAGACACGTTGACATTGTGTCTGTATACGAAAAAATAACACACTTTGGCCAAGGCCGGGGACCTCATTAAGACACAATGCTCTTAGAATTTATTGGTTTGTGGACGTGCGCATTGCTCATATTTTTGCTGATCAAACCTGTGTTGGATGACAAATAACAAAAAACGAACAAAAAGAAATATACATATAAAACGCACACAAAAAATGAAATAAAGCAATCCCAGAGGATTTTTTTTCCTTCAAAATAATTACTATAGACAACAAAGAATTCTGGAGATAGAATTCAGTCGACTATCGTCACAATACATAAAGACAGAAGACAGACACAAATATAAAACCAGATTCCCAATATGAAAAAAGATGGAAATAGACAAAAACAGTGAACAGTGGACAACAAACACAAGACAATAGACAACACAACAAAAGTAAAACCAACGAAAAAATGCAACGTTTCGGGGCTTGCCATCTATCCCCGTCTTCAGGCTGAGACTTCTAATTGTAAACTCCAATTGCAACAAACATTTAAAAATCTCACACAATACTCATTAGAAACGCTGTTTCTGAGCCCTCCAACATAAATAACAACGGCCTTTTCAGGCTGCTGTACTTCAAAATGAACAAACAGGATGTTGTTTGAACTCTGATAGAATCGTGCACCTGAATTTTGCATCAAACTTTTCACGAATAAAATTATATTGTCACTGCTTGAAGTCCCAGATTAAAAATAAAACCGGCGAAAATCTTGCACGCTTGGTTATCGCTTGGTTCGTTGTGGCAAAGTGGCATTCTATTCGCACTTATAGGTCGCCTTTAATAGCTCTGTCATTTATGATCCAATAACTCGAAGATAGGCGGAAGATGCGTCATAAAGATCTTCAGTATGGCAGTACATGATGCGAGTGTCCGGTGCATTATTGCTGTAGGTATATTTAAATATTTGTTATTTATTTTTCAAGTAAGAGAAAAGAATAATTGTCTACACATTGTTGAACAAGCGAACCATTTTCCATTTTAAGTAATGCTTGCAGTATATTTCAATATACGTAAACGAAATTTTTCCAATAATTATTTATTGTAAATATTTTGAATGAATAATTACTTCTACAAAATTCGAACAGAGTTTTAAAACTAAATTACTTAGAATATTGAACTGATAAACAATACCAATGATTAGGCAAAATGTGTGTCAATGAATATGCTGCTGGCTATTGAGGCAGCGTACGTTTGCGGCGTATGCAACACGCCGCACAGCAAAGTGGTGCGTGCTGCAATTATCAGGCGTCTTGGCTAATGAGAAAATACGCAGCGTGCTACGCAAACCTGTTACCCTAGATCTGTATATTTTAAAAGAAAACTTACTTTACACTACGTAGCAACGTTTTAAAAAAAGTAGCACACATGGATGGATTATGAGATTGCAGATCAGAGGCTGGTTTGAACATCCGAGCCACGCCTAGGCGCGGCAGAATCTGCTCTGGTTCGACATTGTCTGCCACAGTCTGTAGATGAGAGGACAATACAACACCCAATCTTGAACCAGGTGAGCTAACTGTACATATTATAACCCGGGATAAAAATGCATGATGAAATGTTCAAAACTCCCAACGACACAAAAGTTCTAGTCTATAAGAGGGTGGCCACCCCCGTTATTTTCATTAAAGGTAGAGTTGTACTGAGCGGTTTCTTGATGCAGTAGATAAATTAATAACACTAACCATTGTGTAAAAAAAATTGCAATTTGACTCACCGCAGTTATATTTCGCTAAAATAAAATTTTAAAATTAGATTTTCAAGTGAACTTGTACACTCGGCCACACAAAAAATGTCGCCTCTCTACAGGCCAAAAATTTGTCTAAGTCCCACTTCGAGTATCTTCGGCAGCGTACAGAGGCACACATCGAAATCGCAACAACCCAACGAGCTCCTCACGACACTCCCGTACCGTTCTTGAGAAGCAGGTTCGAATACCGCTGATTGAATAGAACTTTTTATTTTTTCCCCCACAGAAACAATGTATTAAGAATGACAATGTTCAAAATGAAATATATATTTATCATGTATTTCATACGTAATTATCAAAAACCCAAAATATAATGTCAAGTTTATTCCTACTATTACGTTGATAATATACGAAAATAATTGTCGTAACTTTGCGAATATAAGATATCCATGTGGTATTCAGGTAAGACCAAATTATTAACAGAATATTTACTTAAAACAAAGGAACCAAAGAGCTGTAACTTTAAACCGTAATAGAATTTTTTAATTCTAAGTTACAAATTGTCATAAGAACATTACAAATTATGGATTGTTCACACTGGCATTTTAATCGTTTAATAATACAAGAAAACGAATGTGACCTGGGTCGTTTTCCTTTGACAATGTAATATTATGAAGCTGCATTTAAGATTCTAGGTAAAGTAATTATTTCCGTTAAATACTTACTCCAAACTTATACTATATGACATTACAATCGTCATAATAAGTAAACAATGAATTACCGATTATGTCAAGCGGTTCGTAGTAAACGGTGGTATTGTGAGCCGTCCAATATATATATATATATATATATATATATATATATATATATATATATATATATATATGTATATATATATTCATGAATTTTGCATAATTTACTACAGCGTGTTTCATTCATGCCCAAAAATCAATAACCGGTGCTGATGATTCAAGACTATTCTAAATACCTTCGTTATATTTTTATGTAATGTTCAAATATCCTTATTTACAACATAGTAGTCTGAATCAAATACACATAATTATTCATACCTAATTAATAACATTATTCAAAAATAACAATACACCGTACGTGTTAGCTTTAAATTGAATGATGAGGTAATTATTTTTGTAAATTGCAATTAGAACGTTAATATAAAATGTTGATAAGGATAGATATCTGGAATATCAATTTTAATAAATTTTATTTTATAGGACCTCTTTGCCAATGCATTACACATATAAAGTTACATCAGTAACCTCCAATGTAGGGTGTTTCTTTCATTGTGACTTAATTAATCATTTAAAGTAACTATAAAAACGTCCAGCAACGCTTAACTGTAAACCGGGAACCTCTTGACACGCAAAGAAGTTATTTTCATACGCGACAAATTACGTGATAACGGATGCCAATGCCAAATATGTAAATAAAATTGTGATGTGTATAACTCTGATTTAAAACATACAAATGTCTCACGCAAGTGTATCTGTAAATTCAAAGTTTATTAGATTATTTTAGAAAACAAAGCAGTCCAGTGACATTTTAAACACACATGTTCATTGATAAAATGCCTTATTCACTTCCACTGATAAGAAGTTCCATAATTGCGCCCTTACCTTTTGAAATATTGTTCGTTCAAGTATGTTTAATATATTTATTAATGGATTGCACATTTACTAAAACATGCAAGTGAAGTATATATTAAGACAGAAATAACTTGCTTTGTTTAAGTAATGTAATATCAATTTCGTTTGTATTTCATGTGATAGTAGCTTTTATTTTTATATGTATATATATATATATATATATATATATATATATATATATATATATATATATAT
>PNEQ01091582.1:0-61931 GCA_003012365.1 Medauroidea extradentata | reverse complement strand
ATTTCCTATGTTTGTTGACGAAAAAGTAAGTGGAATTCACCCGGCGTTTAAAGCAACTAAAATAAAGATCAGAATTTATATCATTTATTAATACTCCAATGGGTTATGCTTTTGGCGACAATTAATATTGTTTGAGTACTTTAACTAAATAGCTATGTGTTACTCGAATAGTTTATGTCGTTTTATATTAATACATATATTTTAACTTAATTGTGGCTCGGCGATTTACATTTACGATGTCACGGTTAATTAGATTTGCACGCTTGAAGCCAATTAGACTTTCTCACAAATTTTACTGAGATCATCTACGTTATCAGCATGGAAAATCTAGCCCACAGAGGTGAACTTTTTACATTTGCAGGTGATTTGAGGTAACTACAGCCATTAGAAAATCTTACCTTTGAAACGCTAGCGAAATCATTTTCTCACAAAACACAAAATAGCTGCATCTGTGACATCTTCCTTCAGTACACCAGCCGGCACTTGGCGGGTCTGAAACAGTTCGTTTTGGTCGGACATATGTCTTATTTATTTAAATTGTGTTTTGGGCCATTGTTTACGGCATAAGTATTTATTCTGGTCGCAACCTACTTTTGAAATAGTTACTGCATGTCTAGAACGTCTGAAAAATAGCTTCTATACACCTCCATTTTGGAAGGTATGAAAACTTACATATTCGCTTAGATAATAAGCAGTTTCCTTCGCTGGAAATCTGTTTATAAATCCTCAGCAGAATACTGTTTTCCACAAACATTTCTACTGTTTAAAACATGGGTGTATATTCAGAATTACTTTAATGCAGCTGTTTTCATGCGTCTTATATGTGTAGTATATATAATGAAACTGATTTAACGAAATATCCATTCTTTTAATTTCACATTTCGCCTTGTACTTGAGTGTGAATTTATTTTTCATGAATTTTAAATTTCATACTTGAATCTCATTGCATTTGTGTATTGCTACTTTGAGACATTGTTGTATAATGGCCAGTGTTACAAATAAATAAATATATACAACATGTTCATTACACCTGTTCCAAAAATGACACTTGATTTAACAATCCAGTGTTACTTTGCACGCTTGTGTTTTTACTCGTTTTCCCCACATATTATACATGCATTTTAACACCGAGCTACGCAATGCATGTAAAAAAGCGAACAAACTTTTAAAGTGGAATCTGTTCGGGAACAAAGATATCGTGTACCGTAGTTAACGGACAAGTTATATCATATTTTGTCGTACTGGCATAACAAGCTGCTAATACAGACGTCCCGCACTGCACTCCTTAGTTCGAGTAATAACGCACAACACACAGTCAACACGTGAGCGTGTTGTTGCTCTAGTAGAAGAGGGAGGTTTTGCAGTAATGTAGTCAAATGGTAACTGGACCCCTTATAAAAACCTTCGTATGTAATCAGTCCTTTTCAGGAATATATCCATATACTAAACAATTTTGTTTGTTTAATGTTTTTAGGGCCATGAAAACAAAACGGTTCTTATATGTAAATATATGTAAGACCAAGTTCTTACGTTGGATTTGAACCTCGATTCCACTGGGAAGTTTACACACTGGGTCACGAGACTTATCAAAACTGTAGGTATAAGAATAGAACAATTGGATATAAGTTGTAATATTTTATTTGATGGCACTGCAACCAAATAATAAGCTTGGGATGTGTCCTGACAGCTACTGTTTGCTCAATGTAGAGAACTTATGTATTGGATAACTATGTAAAATAACAATTCTGATATTAATATGTGAAGTTTCTTCCCCACGTTTTAATGTGGATCATATAATTTAGGTGGACGGGTTTACTGACTCTTTCACAGTCAAACAGGAATAAAAGAAAACGACATTGATGTAGAAATATCACTAAATTATGTTTCGATGATTTCTGTTGTTTATGAATATTGTTCTGCATGTTATTAAAACATGAGTGTTGGTAGGGAAGAGGAGTCTCTCTATCTATTCCATTGATTCATTTATGTAATAACTAGTCACTATGATAAAGAAGTGTAAGGTTGTTTAGGGCCTACTTGCATATTATTCGAAACAAATATGCCTTTTTCTTCCAGTGGAACTGAATAGCTTTTTTTTTATTTAGCAGCATAAAAATCGATGCGTTTCTTGTCAAATAATTGTAGCTAACTATCTCATGCTTAGAGACACTGGAAAATCGCGAGAATAGATGACTATTTGCTAGGCTCCAACATGCTGTATATAACACTGAATGGTTCGTATCGACATTGGCTATGGTTTATATGAAGCATTGTTTCTCTCTACAACAGGCCCAGTTATAACTGCACAGCTTGAACACACAGCGTGTGTGATTTGTCCCAAAACTGTTCACACGTGTCACGGTTGATATACTACAGTTTATTGGAGACTATATTAAACATTTTCGCGATTTTCCAGTGTCCCTACTCATGCTGAATAAATAGTATGTTAACACTAACCTAATAGGAGCGGAAATTTCAGTTGCGTACAAATTTATTAATTTTTTCTCTTATTGTATGGCTTTACTTAGCAACTGCATTTTCCCACAAATATAATAAAAATAATTATTGTCATATTGATTATTCGTTCCAACTCCGAGATTTAGACCAGCACATCCTGCAATATATACATATATTACATAAAATATTCCATAATTTTAATTGTCGTGTTAGTTAACAGCCAACCACATAGTATATATACTTATAAAATAATTATAATGACTTATTATCAGTGTATGTCCACAATTTCAGTGGCGGTTCGTGGGTTGTTGCCAGGTGAGGCTTCAGATAGTCCAAACTGGACAGGCAGAGTGCTAGTTGACGCTATAACCACTCACACGCTGGTATGTAGGTGCCGCATTTTACTGAGTGATCGTAAACGAATCAGTAGCGAGTACATCTTTCGTTACCATTGGTATACTGCGCGTTCATCAGAAGAGTACAGTGCTGGCTATCTGCAGCCCCACCTGAAAACAACTTACGAGCCGCCACTGCACACTTCTTTGGCGTCCCTCTACAGTCTAACACATTTATTAGCGCCTTTATGGGTATCTACGACAGTGCAATGCAGTACTACTTTTTTAATTGATCAAAATAGCTGATAGCAATAAGTGTAGGTAATGCGGCCTATCTTTAGAGGTACGAGCTCGTCGTTTAAAAATGCTTGATTCATAAAGGCACTAAGAGAAGTGTTAGACTGTAGAGGGACGCCAAAGTAGTGTGGACATACACTAATTTAATGTCAACATAATTATGAGTAAAGTCTATTTCCAACATGTTTGCTAGTTGACTAACACGACCATTAAAAATGTGACACATTTTACGTAACATATGTAAATATTGCAGGATGTGCTAGTCTTCTATATAAAATGCGTAATATTACGAATGTTTTTGGATAAAAATTATTTTTAATTAACTCTATATATTAAGTAACAATTGAAAATTAAGTTTATACATATGTGTGTGTAAACACACACCAAAAAAGAAATGTTGTACTGTATATAACATAAGCACTATTATCATAAAACACATCACGAACGAAATTGATATCACATTACTTAAACAAACCAAGAAATGTCTGTCTAAATATACTTCACTTGCACAATTTAGAAACTGTGCAATTCACTTAATTAATATATTAACGATACTATATATATATATATATATTCATGCATTTTGCATAATTTATATATATATATATATATATATATATATATATATATATATATATATATATATATATATATATATATATATTGGACGGCTCACAATATCACCGTTTACTACGAACCGCTTGACATGATCGGTAATTCATTGTTTACTTATTATGACGATTGTAATGTCATATAGTGTAAGTTTGGTGTAAGTATTTAACGGAAATAATTACTTTACCTAGAATCTTAAATGCAGCTTCATAATATCACATTGTAAAAGGAAAACGACCCAGGTGACACACGTTTTATTGTATTATTAAACGATTAAAATGCCAGTGTGAACAATCCATAATTTGTAATGTTCTTATGACAATTTGTAACTTAGAATTCAAAAATACTATGACGGTTTAAAGTTACAACTATTTGGTTCCTTTGTTTTAAGTAAATATTCTGTTAATAATTTGGTCTTACCTGAATACTACATGGATATCTTATATTCGCAAAGTTACGACGGTTATTTTCGTATATTATCAACGTAATAGTAGGAATAAACTTGACATTATATTTTGGGTTTTTGATTACTACGAATGAAATACATGATAAATATTTATTTCATTTTGAACATTGTCATTCTTAATACGTTGTTTCTGTGGGGGAAAAAATAAAAAATTCTATTTCATCAGCGGGATTCGAACCTGCGTCTCAAGAACGGTACGAGAGAGTCGTGAGGAGCTCGCTGGGTGGTTGCGATTTCGACGTGTGTGTCTGTACGCTGCCGAACATACCCGAAGTGGGACTTGGACAAATTTCTGGCCTGTAGTGAGGTGACATTTTTTTGTGTGGCCGAGTGTACATTTAGAATTGCACTATGCAAAAATGTCATCGGGTAACTATACCACATTTTAGATATGGAATCACCTCTCAAATGTTGTAATGTAAGTTAAGAAACATCATATATATATATATATATATATATATATATATATATATATATATATATATATATATATATATATATATACATATATATATACCATGTATATGTATAACCGCATAGTTAGAATACCACGCGAATCATAGTCTTAATTGGAGACGAAAGTGTTAGTAAATGCATAATGTTTAGGGCCCAGTAGTTTTCGCGAACAGATGTTTGCAACACTTTGTTTCAGTGCCTTACGTGCGCACCTGCATCTCTGCTTTGTGATCAGTGATTGGATGCCGTAACATACAACTTCTGGAGGTTAAACCCGCAAATCACAGACGTGTTGTGTCACAGTTATCCGTATACTGATTGGCACAGTCAAATGAATAATAACTCTGCACAAAAACACTATGACAATAGCGATGAAGTTGAGCTGCAGGTGTGCACGTAAGTCACTGAAACAAAGTGGGGCAAAAATCTTTTCGTGAAAATTACCAGGCCTCTACGCCCAAGTTTTATTTTAGTGCGTTATGTCAAGTAAAGATACAATCATGTTTGGACTACTGGTAATTTTAACCTGCACACAGAATATACAGGCCAGAACAAGATAAGTACGATATATGTGGAGTGCAAGAGAGGACTACCTTCAGCGCTAATTTGTACGTGTAAAATGTCATCGTAGAACATTTTATTACTTACATTTCCGTCTTCGATTGAGCCCAGGATTCGCGTGGTGTGCTCGTACGGTTGTTCCTGGATATTACACGTGTTTGTGAGTGTGTATGTACGTAATTGTGCATGTGTGTCTGTGTGTATGTGTGACTGTGTGTGTATATGTGTGTATGTGTGTGCGCGCGCGCGTGTGTGTAAATATGTATGACATACACGCTAAGGCAGCTATTAGTAGAGAAATTCACTTGCGACACATTTCAAACAATGCAATGAAAATGTCTACATGTGAAATTACCATCAAGTGGCAATAGAAACTAAAAATTGTGTTGTAGTGTCCCGAGCCACTCCCGTCTTACGATATCAAAATTGTTCACTGTCATGGCCACAGAGCTCTGGTAATATATTTGTAAACACTATGAGACTTTATAGTTGCAAGTTGTCCGTTCAGAAGTATTCTTGCAAGTGTCGACATATAGATGTAGTATATATGTGCTCTTGTATGCTGGTAGTGCCTACCACTGGACGAGAGACGCGAACAGCTGGAGATATGTCTTGAGGAAGAAAGACAGACATAGAGATGCTGGGTACAGAGCCGAGGAATGGCCAGATGGAACCTGAAAAGCGGATTGTAGACCGCTGGCCCGCGCACACCAACAATGAGGGTGGAAGCAAGTAAATAAATCTGGATTTTCTCCCGGCCGACCTTATCAAAATAAACTGCACGGAAGAGAGGGGAAGAGACACAGTGGAAGGGAGGATTAAAGAAGCTGGAGAGAAAGAAAGATGCCCAAGGAGAGAGAATGTTGAGGACAGTCAGCATTCGACCTGTGGACATCTCGAATAAAAAGAAATAGCAGCTGGTATCGTGTGTGTTGTGTTGTGGTCTGTGCGACTGAATTGTATCCGTTCAGGACGGTTGTCATTCCGAACATTTTTTCACTATATATAAAGCCGGGGAAAATTCACGTGTCCACTGACCTGTAGGTTAACCTCCAAGAATATATGTGTATAGGTCATGTGTTATAAAGTGAGCACTAACATTCAACCTTTGATAAATATCACTAGTCGTTACTGCATATAATTCAACTTTAACTATAGTTGCCTTACTGCTTGCATGGTTGGCAGCGGAACTACGCAATAGTTCCGCGTACTTTTCTATTTATATACAACAGTACAAAAACAAAATGAACTGAAATATACATTATTCTATTATATATAGTTAATCAATTTTTATTACTAAACTGTATTGATTCATACTGACCGCACATTTTAGCTTACATGCGCAAACATCCAGTGACGTGTCAAGAGGTCAGACAGGTCCCGTCGATAACCGTTACGTGAGGAAAGATACAAATTGGCTGAAAATATATCTTTAACAGGGTTTTTTGAGTGGTCACTTTATTCCGAACCGCCTATAGTCCCTACTCAAAGCAGACAACTTCTCGTTGAAGGAGACCTTGTATTTTCCGTCTGTTTTCTCTTTGTTGCGTCGTCTGTGTTCGCAGCCATTCGTGTTGTTGTTTTTCTGTCGTCTTAGTTGTTTTTCTCTATTTCTGCTCTATTTTCATCACGCCTTATTTTGTTACATTTTATTTTTGTCTGTTTTTCCTATCGTCTTTCGACGGCTATTATTGAATTCCAAAATTAACGGCGTTGTTACTATTATTCTATTTAATGTTTATCTTTCGGAATACGAATAGAGTCCCATCCAGAACAGCTTATTTATGTTTTGTTGACAATAGCCGATTATGACTTTTCCTTTTTTTGTTTTATTTTAGAGGTTTTCCTGCAACACGGCAACATATGTATGTTAGCATTGAAGCTTGTCCAAAAAATGTTTCCGTTCATAATACTACCCCATTATCGTTCAAAGATCACCACAGCTGATAATTGATTGCTCGTTGTTGACAAATGATTGGGCGTTCATCAAGGGGCTTCTTAGATATCATTGGCTCAGCGACCTCCAAGAGTTTTCAAATAAGACGAGAGCCGGTTGTTCCAGATACACTAATTTGCAGTTGCTTGTGCGCAAAAGAAAATTTGTAATGTTCCTATCATCTGAGTTCTATTACACTTTGTTAAGTTGTTGTGCGTGCGACCACAAAGTTTTCTGTAAAAAAAATGATCGCGGGGGTGGTGGGTAACAAAACGGGGCAGAAGGGCAGAACAGGGTACCAAAAAAATTAATGAAACAAAAAAAAAAGCTTTCAAAAGTGCTAAATGGTACAAAATTATATCTAGGGTCATAATGATCGTATTAGAAACATGTTTAAAAGAAATTTGTTTGTAAAATATACAAACAGTATTTACTAAATACATTACAATGCGTTTATCAACTAGCGGAAATTTACAAAATAGGGAAATTAACTACCAATGGCTTCAAAATTGGTCGCATTTGAGCAGATTATACATAAACTTAAACTCTCAGAATCAAGACAGCTCAAAGCGAATAAATATTTTAGGATATACTTAAAAAAAGAACGTAAGTCAAATGGTAACTGAATTTTTGAATATTTAAACATTACAGAAATGGCTTTCTTCCTTACAATTCGCGGACAAAGACTGCACCGTGTGAATTAGTAACCTAAACGAAGTAAAAAAATATGCTTTGATAGCCTCCAGACTTTTAGTTTACGAACTAAGTCCTATATATCAATGATCTGAAATGTGTTTTCATTACGTAGGTGGGTACGTTGTAAACACGTAAGATGTCTGTGTTTATGCTGTGTCATCTGCATCCAGTTTTTATGTCGTTCGTTTTGTTTTATCTGTCTGTTATTGTAATTATTTTTTGGTTGTTGTTTCGTACATTTGAAGAATTCCTTTTCTGTAATAATCTGAGTTATTAATTCATTTATTTTTTGGTTTGTTTTTTGGTTCTTGGGTGCTCGTTTGTGTTATTTTCTTGTAAATCACTGACTGAATGCCTTGTGGAACTGTATTTGTTTACCTTTGTTTGCCAGTTGCGAACAAAGTCCTTTTGTTACTTTACTTGTTGGTTTGTTTGTGTATATTCTCTAGTTTTCTGTGACACACCATTTCCTGCAAAGGCGCATGTCCTAAATACTTCTTTAATTTGTGATTTGCCTGCATTGCATTCCAAGAAAAGTTCTAAGTTAACACGTATAATAGTTTTGTAAATAAATGCTTGTTTCTAATCTGCTGTAGCTCAGTTCAACAGCGAAGTATGCGGGCGGCTTAAGAACTATACCATGCCGTGTCAAATATTGTTATACTGTACACAAAGAAACAGAAGCAATCCAGAAAAATGTGAATAACGCATGCAAGATGGTTGACATGGTGTATCAGTTGTCCTTGAACTGCGCAGTATACAGCTGCAGTCGAGATTGTTGGCATATGTCACGCTTATTCATTAGCTGCCACCCACCGCTGTAATTACTGTCCCAAGATGAATCATTCCCAAGTAGGAGGTGACATACTCTGCAGCATCTTGTTAGCTCCGTCTGGTACTGGAATGTCTCATCATGCTCTTATCTTAAGTCTCTGGCACAATTAATGGTTGTTGGTGTTGAAAGTAGTTTGTATTAATTACATTTGGACAAGTTACCAAACGTATGATGTCAGAACTACCTGTGGGTGATCGAAGTAGGTGTTGGTCACCGAAGCATTTACACTTTCAATATATATGATGATCAGTGTTGGTATTGTAGCAAAGATCAAGATATTGAACTTTTAAGGGTCCTCCCTACCTGCTCTTCAAATGTGTTACAGCGAGTTACTACTTTTCTCATTTTGAGGACACTATTTAACGCACATTATATCTGTATGTCTATGTCACCATAGTTTTAAAAATTCAGCACGTTTATTTAAAAAATAATAATTTTCACGCCCTCAAAATGGCAAGAAATTGCTGTATCTGGAAAATTAACAACCGTATTCGAAAAACACAATTGTAGAAACAAGAGCTAGACTTTGAACTATGCTAGCCACAAATAAAATAATGTGGTCACCGCTTGAAGTCTCATACGAAAAGGATAATAGTAACGCACTGCACGTCTGCTGAGTAGCTTGCGCGGAGAGGCGATAATACATTACATACGTGGTAATAACAAATAACACAAAGAGACATGGATCTTCATCACAAGCCAAAGACTTCCTAGCATTTTTGCTATATTAGGATTAATAAACATGTTTTCTTCTATTGTTAGTATCCTTTCTTTCTTGTGTATTGTGTCGTCACCAGCCAGGACCGACCATGTTTTGCTGCGTGGTTTTCCATCGGCTGGGTGTACTCTATTTCTCCTGTACTGATACTTCCTATATAGGGGTGGTGCCTACTGCAAACAATGGCGCCAGTCCAACAAAACCATTCAGTTTGTAAAAATTACTTTTAATATCTTCCAAGATTACTGAGTATTTTTAAGTTAAAATCAATGGGGGAGGGGTGGAATACCTCTTGAAAAAATACACTGCATTATATGGGACACCTCCTACGAGAGAATATTAACAGTCACGAGTCCTTGAAAATAGTTTATAAATATTATATTTTGGCGAAATACTGAAAACTTGTTGCAGTTTATTTATGATTGTGTGTTTAGATATCGAACCTAATAATAAATTCCCCTTCGTACATTTCCCTTCCCCCATTTGTCGCAGAGAAAATAACTTTGCCACCAGGTTATGTGAATATTTCATGTTTTCTATTTTAGTAATACAGCGTAAGTTGAGAAGAAATGTTCTCTTGTTGCAAGCTTCTAAAATGTACAGTTTACAAGGTAAACGCACACAAGCGTTTTTTATAATAATACAATACCTGATGTGTAGGCAACAAGTGCTACTTCACCTTAGTGTTCCTTTGTACTTTCTCTCCTTTGATGTAATTGTTTACAAGTATGTCTCAAAATACAGCCAGGTAGCGTAAACCTTTAAAAAAAATAGCATCCTGGTAGATATATTATGCAGCAGAAATATACTACGCGGCTTTTTGAAGAGAAAATAATTGGATAATACAAAAAAAACATAACATCCTTTTAGTGCTTTCTAAATGGAATACAATGCGTCTCTTTTGCTGATTGAATGAAGCCAACTATTATTAAAAGGCGATTCTGACATCAGTGCGATACTATCGCGCATTAGCCGTCAAATAACATCTCTTTAACAAACAGCAGTGGTTACTTTTTTTTATATAATGTCGACCTTTGCTCTTCAATTTTCCGGATCTGTAAACACAAGTAACAAGCATAGATTTTTTTATTTAAATTGTCGCAAAAGAATTCGGTAAATAATTTGATCCTAGTAATGTGCACGCTTCTCTGAACAAATGAATGGTGATAGTCATCTCTGTTCTTGCATTCCTTTCGTTGTTTTTTCTTCTCCAGTTTCCCAATCACCGTGTTTTTTTTTTTTTTTTGCGTTATTCGCGTCTAATTTAATTTCATTTCCGTACTCGTGTAGTCTGACGAGTTCACATTTCCCTGTTCCCTTTGTTTTAGAATGGCACTTTTAAGAACAATCAGGCATATTATCGGCTGACATACGTAACATACATTACACGTATCTTTCTGGTAACTAATAGATTCTGGTGTGAGGAATATAAATATTTCTGGAATCCGTAGATTTACACAGGAAGTGGTTTTATGTAGCTATTAAATTATTTATTCTTGTTATAAAGAAAGAACATAGAGCTAAAACACACTTCAAAAGTTTTGACACCATTGAATGATAAGATTTTTTTTTAGGAATATTTACAATTTAAATATTTAGTTTTGGATAGTAAACGCTATCTATACAAATCTGTTCATAATTAATTAAAAAGTGATTAGCCTTTGTCATGGTCATAAAATATCTTGTTCGATGTATTGTAAGATAATGTGTGCATACATTAAACCTTGCTTCCCAAACAATTTATGTGCTTTATTTAATAAGCTCAGAAATATTGGGTACATTATTTCATTTCACACATGTGTAATTTAGCTCCTTTCAAGGCGATTTCCTGGACAATTTAACTAAATATTTTAGTCCTCGCAGAAAATTCTTAACAGAGTTTTATCTAAAATCTGATATTTTTCAGACAAATGAAAAATGTTGGTCCGTAGTTATACCTGAATAAAATTAAAGCTTATTTTACATAGTCTTGTCACCCCTTCCGGATAACAGCTTTTCCAAAACACTAACGCCTTTTAGAAATTGAGCGTTATTTTCTGACAACAGACTAGATTGCAGCTGTTATTGTGCAATTAGCTATAAGTCTTCCATTGGCCTACCACTGTGGGGGATTGTATCGGGGAATTCTTTGAGCCAATAATTAAAACTTACACTCTATATGGACAAATTGTATGCAGAGCAGCCAAATACATAAATGACGTCATATAAAGAACAATCACATTACAGATCGTCCTCGAGTGTCTACACGAGCAGTAGAGTCAGCCTATCAGCAAATAATAACGACAATTTATATAAATTGACAATATATTGACGATGACTTTTTCAAATAAGGTTCAACTGTTTATAAACATTCGTTCAGTCTAATTAAAACGCATGGTTATTATAAAACATTAAACATGTGACTACAACGAAGGTACTTGGAAACTGTCCAAATTTACTTTGATAATGTGCTCTCTCTTGATTATGTGTTTTAGATCTCTACAAAATCAGTATGGCATTATTTCGTGGTTTCACATTAAGTTATATAGCAACGCGTAGGTATAATCCAAATCATAAGTAAAATCATAATTCTGACTCTAGCGATAATTCCAGCTCATAAGTAGCCGCTTCGTCCAAACAAGATAACTCCGGGTATTCTACTGTAACATTTATGCTGTAAAAGTGCAGTGGCCATCATGTCATGTTATATCTGTAAGCGCTTCAGATGTATCTGCATCCGAGCCTTTAGTAAATGCGCTACTCGCGGAGGCAATGTTATACTCTTTACAATTTAAAGTAAAACAGAAATTAAATAACCCAGTCCTACCTCACCAACTTGCGTCCTTTTACAATATTTGACACCAGTTATGTGAAACTTAATGTTAACAATAGATCAGATAATAGTAATAGAGACAGTATAGGTAGACAACGTGAAGATTGAAGCAATTAAAACAACTTTACTGGTCGCTATATTAGCTCTTATAAAAGCAGTGACGTAATCCCATCATGGCGCTGAGGCGTTTTGAGGTTATAGACACTTGTGTTAATGCGCCTCTAAACAATAAAAATCTCAGAGTTGTGCAATTTAGTGAGGTACGGAACAAAATTGATTAACTTTAAAATTGCTTGTACCGGGGGAAGTGGCGGTTCGTGGGTTGTTGCCAAGTAGAGCTGCAGTTGCCAAGAGCTGTACAGGGTTGTGCGCTGGTTGACACTGACACACTGATGTGCAGGTGCCCTTACTACTGAATGGCCACAACACATCTAGTAGGTGCAACATAACTTCAGGGCCAAATATGCAAGAGAACCACCTTCAAGACCCACAATCCGTGAGTGGCAGCAAAAAGGCAGTGGGCGGCCAAGCAAACGTGCGGGAGACATTGAACGTGTTCGTGAAGCCCTTGTCCGGAGCCCTAGTAAGTCGATTCGTACTGCTGCCAGACAATTGGAGTTACCTCGTTCAACTGTTCACAAAGTTCTTCACAAAAACCTGAGACTTAACGCTCACGAAGTGCAGTTGTTACAGGCTCTTCTGCCAGATGGTGGACCACGCAGTAAAGCTTTCGCTACAGACATGCTGGCTCGAATGGACATGGAGGGTGGTTTTCTTGAACGCATTCTGTTTGCTGACGAGGCAACTTTCATGTGTCGGGTCTATTAAACAGGCACGGCGTCAGGATATGGGGATCTGAGAACCACAGAGAACTTGTGCGCGATAGCCCAAAAGTTAACGTGTGATGCAGGCTAATAAGTAACCGAATAATTGGACCATTCTTCTTCGCTGAAAAAACAATCACAGCCAACGTCTATATCGATGTGCTAGCTAAATATTCTGTCCCACAATTGGATGATATTCAAGATCGTTTCATCCTTCAGCAGAATGGGCCTCCACCCCACTGGGGATTGGCAGTTCGTGCCTATCTCGATTAAAAATTTCCAAACAGGTGGATCGGGATAGATGGTCCAATGCTGTGGCCACTCCGCTCGCATGACATAACACCAATTTATTTATTTCTTTGGGATTATGTTAAGGATCGAGTGCATCACTCAAAAGTCCTCAAATCAATTAACTGAAGCGTAGGATCAGGCAAGCCATTGCCACCATTGATGCAAGCCTTCTTGAGAGAACACGGAAGGAAATTGAGCATTGGCTTAATGTGCTACGTGCAACTAATGGTGCACATATCGAAATTTATTGATTGAAAAACAAGACAAAATTCACATAAAAACTTGGAGAGATTCTGATCGTAATGCCAGAAACCCCATCCAGATATATTTTGGCATTATTTTTTTATTACAGTTTAAAGTTGTAAAGTTTCTTTATGGACATCCTGTATTTCATGCTCGTTGGTCTACGGCGCGTTCGTCAAGAGTGTACAGTTCCGACTATCTGCAGCCCCACCTGGCAACAACCCACGAGCCACCACTCACCGGGGGCATTATTACGAATTGTATTGTATTGCTATTGGTTAAGGAACAGGCGGTTGACATAATATGACGCCCAAAACTGCGGCTTCACTTAGCTCTCATTCATTGTCTGAGGCAGGGCCAGTCTCTGATTATAAGCGAGTTCTTTAATAAACGGCGGGGATGCCAACGTTATAAGTGGTCCAGGTTGAAGTGACCACTTTTGGAACCAAATATACTTCTGTCGTTTGAAATTATGTCCAGTTTCCTTGCCAGCTTATAATAATTATAAACAAAGCTACCTATTCAACAATGAAACAACCGTTGTACCGTACTTAAAAGTTAAGATCTAAGATGACAGTAAATAACATTTTATATAAGATAACGTTCTGAAGTGACACTTTATTGCTAACCACCGTTGTAAAATATTTCACGACGATGTTTGAAGCAAGTGTATTCGGCGGTGTGACGCCGGCTTGCACTGGCCCAATAAAAAAAAAACATATAACCAGAAGAGCATGGTTCCCAGGAGGACGGTTTCCCAGGGGTGCTCCCACTGCGGCGGGCTGATGATGAATAGCCCCCGGGAAGGTGGGACCACATCTGGCTCCTCCCCCTTCCAGAGTTTAGACCCCACCCCCCAGTCTCCTCTCCACCTCTCTGCATCATGTTCCCAGCCTCGCCGTACCGCAGAGAAGACTCTCATCCTTATTGAAAAGTCGGTGCGCGCCGCCATAACTACTGCGGTCTGCTGGCATTTCCGCCCCGTCTACCCCCACCCTAACCCCCCTCCCAGCATGCCATCAGCGTGATCCATGGTCCGGAGTTACTCGCCTGCTTTATTGGGCCGCGAGAGACTCAAATACCAGGAAATACGACCCTTGCCGCCTCCAGTCGTTCTGGCGCGCACTTCCACGCACATTCCCTTCCTTCTTCATCTAGTTTTTTTCCCCATAACGAATTCGAATTTATAGGCGATCCGTCGGATCGTGCGCGATGAATTTTCCTGGGCCTCGCGTGCGACAAAATTTCCCATGGTGCGACGTGAAGTCTAGTTTACAGTCGTAAACATAGAAGCAACATCAATAAAGGTTAATTAAGAAATGTTGGTTACCAACCAATTATGGGCGATATAATAGTACACTAATTTGACAGCAACACAGATGTAGGCGATTCAGGATAAAGTGATCACATTGAAGCCTTTGTTACTTCTTCATTTCAGATAATTTGTATTTTCCTGCCACTTTTTAATATAAATATAGCCCCAATAGCAGCATACAAAGTGATTACATAGTAGTGTACCCAACGTCTTAGTTTAAAATAAATAATATATTTTAATAGTTATTCCATACATGGTATTTATGGTCAAAATGAATAATATTTTTAATAACTATTCTGTATAGGATATTTTTTCAAATGTTCTCAATTTATCGCGAATCACGTGTAGCAAATGAACTGTTAACTTTTCTGAACACACCAATGTTACTAACAAAATAGGACATTAGTAAAAATGTTGGTGACATAAATGCAACTGAATCAGTAATTTTAGAAACGCTATATGTTACATTTTTCCACAAAGGTTTATTCATTTAACACGTACACCAATTTTTAAAAATAACAGTACCTTATTTTAAGGGTTTTCAAAATAAATTTCCAGTATTTTATTTTTCGAAAGGTATTTCTTAAAAATGACTTTTTTTATGATTCAATCAACATTCCTGCTCAAATCTACACCTTGTCGTTATATATTTACATACGTTGCATATTTTGTGAGAAGAGCAATTGTAGTTTCACAAGGAATTTCTTTCGCAACTTAATTTCCAAGGATTTTCCTCTTAATGGTACACAAAAAATGTATAGTGCGAAGTAGTGTAACACATTGGATTTGCTATTGGAAGGCCCGGTTTCGATTCCGGCTCCGGCCATCCTGATTTGAGTTCCCCATCGTTTTCCGAAATAGTTTTTTTTAACATGGGTCGTAACCGATACCTTTCCTACACAGTAACGAAATTCGTACTTTTACAAGAAAAAGCTTCTAAATTAATGTCACAAAATTTATTAGTCCAGACACTACAACAAGAATGTGGCAGGTAATTAAAGTGGTCTACATTTTTCAAGTACTTGTGGGGACTAGTGAGAAATAATTTTAAGAGCAGAGTGTTTGATGTGAAGCAATATAACCTTCAACAACCTGTCACATTTTACAAAATATTTTGCACTTTTACAAAAAAAAATTCTTCAAAAATGTTTTCTAAACGTTTATGTGATCAAACAATATTTGTAAAATGTGCAAGAATTTATTTATGAATATACAAAGAATTATTGTAAGTATACATGCATATTTGCTTAGTTACAAGGATTTCCGGTAAGGTTTAAAATCTTTTTGTTAACTTACAAAAAATATTTGTTTTTAAACTAGTTTCCAATTTTTTTTGTAAAAGTACAGAAAATTACTTAATGTGCAGTTCTTGTCACTTTTTACTGTTGTTTGTATCTCAAAATTACTCCGCTTATTGACGACTCATAAAAGCTATATACACTACTCTTTCCACTCCTTTGTCTCCACATCCCTTTTAACCATTAATCACAGTCGGCAGTACATAAACCACAAGGGTGTGGGCCGGTATATGATGTTGCATTTTGTGTGCTGTATTGCTGTACCAAGGGCTCGTGGATAGCTCCAGCCGTAACGAATATCTCCCTCCGCCCTACCCCACTCAACCCGTGTTTATTGCCCCCTTGCGGTGCATGGCAAAACTGCGCTGTCGTAAACTATTGCCGGTAAACGTTGTTGGGAATATCTCCGGTCACGACTCCGCTACCAATTAACAAGGCCCGGATCCGGGTGAGAATTACGACCTTGATCAGCTCAGCGTAACTAAAGCAGCGGCCACGCGGTGGAACAAGAGAGAAACGAGCGACAGGATGGTGAATATCCTTCCGCAGTACAATCCACTCTCATAACTTCACCGAGAGATGCCTGGAACTCAGGAGAGAGAGAGAGAGAGAGAGAGAGAGAGAGAGAGAGAGAGAGAGAGAGAGAGAGAGATACAACACGTCATATACAGGATGTTGCAAAATTCCATGTCAATATTCTAGGGAAACAATCCTCACGTGTAGAGGAACAAAAAGTGTTACATGAACATAGATCCAAAAACACACAGTTTCTGCGCTACAGTTGGTATACATGACGTATGGTTGATAGCGCGCTGGCAGGATCATGTCGCTGTGTCACAGTTGTTCCTACTGTCTGTGTGTTAGTGGCGTAGTGTGTGGCATAGTAACATGTTATGTACTGCTGTAATGATGTCCCACAGCAACATGATCCTGCCAGCGCGCTATCAACCATACGTCATGTACTGCAAAACTGTAGCGCAGAAACGGTGCGTTGTTGGACCTATGTTCATATGACACTTTTTGTTTCTCTACACGTGAGGAATGTTTCCCTAGATTATTGGCATGGAATTTTGCAACCACTTGTATACAGGATGTCCAGACAACCATATAATATGCATACCACGTGGACTCTAGAGTAAACTGGACACGAAAATGTAAGTGGCAAAATGTTGCGCGACGACATTGTAGGTACACAATCTGGCAACACTGTACGTAGAAAGTCTCATATTGCGCTCCACGTCCAGAAATTATTTTATGTACGTAATGTCACAGTAAACATAGGACCATGTTTGGGCTGCTCAGAATGTTAACCTGCACACATTATATGCATGTCAGAACAGCAATAGTAAGATAAGTGATATATCTACAGATCGCAAGAGTGGACTAACTACAATGCTATGTTGCCACATTGTGTGTGCAAAATGTCATCGTGCAACATTTTGGTCTTGAATTTAGCTCAGGATTCGCGTGTTCAGTTTTTTATGCAGCTGTTTTCTGTAGATCTCGAATACAGGTTGCTCGGGATGAATATGTGGCCTAATTGTGAAAAATAGACGGAACAACAAACATGTGCCGTCATGTGTGTCAGTCCTAGGCTGCAATTCGAGAGGAACCGGGTTTGATCCCCGGATCCGGCTATCCAGATTTCGGTTTTCCATGGTTTCCTGAAATCGCTCCAGGCAAATGCTGGGATAGTTCCTTAACAAAGGCCATGGCCGACTCCTCCACCAGCTGCTGTCATTGTACCAAGTTGTGTGTCACCGTCTATAATGACCTGATGTCGACGAGACGTGAAACACTCTTAACTTGGCTGCACTAGCAACAGCGCGCTAACATCGCAGAAGCACGGATGTTAAACGTGTATGAATAGCACCGTCACAGACGAAATAGTAATACAAACGTGAAATAACGTGGCGGCGCGTTTCATAGGGCGAACTTCACAGCTTATTGGCTGCCCGAGGTTGTTGATACCAGCCACGTGTATGTTTGGCCTCTGCATGTTACTGCAGGTTTCCTATTGGCCTGCCGGCCGGATAGTAGGGCGACAGCCTTACGCTAATTGGCGGTGGCCGTTTCGGCCATGTTGCCGGCCAGCGAAGCCATTTGGCTGGCGTGTTGTCCTACTGGCTGTTTCACTTCTGTATTCCTATATATTCTGTGGCACCTTCTACCACGCTCTTCAAACGCGTTGCCGTGTTCTCGGAAATATTTTTTTTTTTTTTTTTTTCATTTGCGAAACTATTCCACATGCGCTTATTGTGACATTGTACGAAAAGGAAATGAACTTTGGATAAGAATAGATTGTTATTTTTAACGTAATATGTTAATTAAAAACACTGTTTCTAAGTCCTCTAACACAGCTAAAAACTACCTTTTCAAACTGTCGCACTTCAAAATGCACTAACTGGATGTGTGTGAAAATCACATAGAAACACGTAGTAAGCTTTGCTACAGACTTTCCACCAATGAAATTATATCGCCACCGCTTAGTCCCATACTAAAAATTTATCAGTGGAAATCTAGCACGCTAATTCAGCGCTTGGTTCGAGTCATTCGCACCTTATAGCTCCGTTGCTAATGAGTATCAAACGCGTAGATAGGCGGCGCCTTTAATATTGTAGTCGCTAACATAGACGCACAACACACGCTTAGGAAGTTAACACGCGATTGGCGCACAGAAGTTAACTTTTCTGTGCACAGTGTGCTGTTTACTGTGTGCAGCCAATCAACAAGCAGGACTGATGCTACACTAGTGCATTTATATATTTATGGAGATGTGTAAATTATTAATTTCATCATTTACGCACGAAGGGCAGCAACGCATATTTTGGTTTTATTAAGTTACGAAAGTGGAGAATAAAGCTACTTAATACTGTAAATAGTCTCACAAATATTTAGTCGACCGGAATTCCAAATGTGCTTACTCCAAAATGTAATAATCAGCAAATAAAGATAGTTCCATCACTGTGTGCATTTATTTCTGTGTGAAATATTATACTAATGGGAGCAAATATGTTCTATTTCAAATACTTACATATTTAAGATAGATAAAAATGCACACGAAAAAGGTATTACTTTTTATAGCTTTTTCTTTATTTTGGGGTTAGCATGATTTCGAATTCATCTCCAACAACTTCTTGCATTCGCGCCTATTACAAATATTAGCTTACCCGGTATCCAAAGATGTTGGCATAATAAATCAGTACGGATGTGCATGAATGTGTTATAAATATATCGTGCGGTAGAACCAAACCTTATGATACACAATCTGAATCAATAAATTTCAAACTTGTGTACTGCGTAATTTATCTCGTTATAGCCCTTTATGTCTTTTGTATTCGTACAGTAGGTGGCCACTTAATGTTGCCGAAAACGTTAAGCCCTTCAATAACGGCGTGTACAAGAAAGTTAGAAAATAACTTTGTAAAAAATTTGCATATATTATTTACGTAGCAATAACGTTGAATGTTTATGTATGATATGACCGAAGATTCCTTTGTCGTTAGAATTTATCCAGGTCTGTGTTGTTATCGTACAAACACTTTTCATGAGTATTGCGAAGATGCCTCACTCAAACTTTATCACTTATTTATAGGCCGTTATCGTAAAAAAACTCATAAAACTCTACCGAAGAATACTTGCAGACGTAAAAGTTTGGGCAGTTACTTTCTCGTGGCTTCTTTGATGGAAGTATTTTGTTACGAGCTGCAGGGAGAAGCCAATGCACTGCCGCGCCAACAATTTTTTTTTGTGTTCTTTTTGACATATCTTCAAATCCTATCATTAACCAGAAGTCCGTCACTTCAGCAAAATATTTTCTCTTGGAATTTACAAAATTATCGTTTTTTTTAATTGTCATTTTTTTTCTTCGTCTTTTTGTTGACTCCTAGAAGAAACCGGTTGATTTCAGGTTTCACACAGTATTTAACAAAAGTTTAAGACCTCCCTTATAAGTGATATAAGTTCGTCATAAAAACAAACTAATAACATTTATATTATGTTGAGATGCTTTTTATGTTTAATGTTACTATATTACATAACACTGAAAACATAATCTGCAAGGCAGAAGGGCACACACTTCGGCTGTTCCGTAAGCCATGTGCTAACAGTTTAAATTCAAAAATCATGAAATAAACAAAATACAAATATTATTTAATGACACACTGTTAATCACCTTACAAAGATATTAAACTACACTGAAAAAAATAGTATAGTTGCAGATACCATACTTGTGTTAAAATAGGGACAACAAAACAGTTTGGTTGCTGGTACTACTCTGGACAGTTCCTTCAACAATCTGTTTTGTTGAAGAAACTAAGAGCCTTGTCGCTTTTACGCACCAGATGGTAACTTCTACATAACATATTGTTGAAGCAACTGTCCAGAGTAGTACCAACAACCAAACTGTTTTCTTGTCCCTATTTTAACAGAAGTATGGTTCCTACAACTATACTATTTTTTCAGTGTAACATCCAATGACTCTGACAATCCAGTCATAATTTTTACATATGTTTTAGTGAAGCACAACACAAAATATTTTTTTCAGGAAAAAAAACATACGAAATAATGTTTATGTTTATTAGTCATAAAGAGATTCTTTAAAAAATAATATATTTAAGCCCTTAAACTGATGCTGTTAATGCACGTGACCTTTTAATAATCAATAGGGCCAGCTTTGGTCAGTGGGCAGCAAAGACAAACAATGTACCAAAGATTTCCTACCGGATTTAAATCAGGGCTCGTAGAAGGCGAATTCAACAATGTTATTTCCTTGTTTTTGAAACCATCTCATCGTTACATCAGATGTGTGGCGAGGAGCGCTGTCTTGCTTATAAACACAATACCCTCCATGCAGTTTCAACGCGGATGGCAGAATGTTCTCCTGCATGGTTTCAATGTATTTTTGAGAATCCGTGGTGCCGTCAAGGAATCTCAATATCCTGGTAATTTCAGTCGACATGCAACCCCAGATCATGACTGAGCCACCTTCCTTGGACAGCTGGTACGGGACAATCGGGGTGACATTTCTCCTTCGCTATCCTCCTAACCCTCACTTTTCGAGAACTGTAGAACGGAAATCTCGATTCATCGCTGAATATAAGCTTTCCCACGATGTTCCGTGTACCAGTTTATTTTCTCCTTGCACCAAATTCTGCGATTCCTCTTGTGAGTATTAATCAACAGTGGTCTTCAGAGGAACATTTGCTCTATGTCGACGAGAAATCGTTGCTGTCGAAACTTTTACGGTTGTATAATCTTCAAATTCCCTCTTTATTTTCGGTACAGATAACTTACGATTGGTTTTCGCAGGTTTACAAATTACTCTGTCTTCGCGCACAATTGTAGCAGGCCGGCCACAGCGCGGTTTATCCGCCACTCCACCCAGCTCTGGAAACTGTTTTATTGTATTCGTTACCCAGATGCTATTGTTCTATGAGACTTACTGCATTTCCTCATATCAATTTTTGCCATTGAAAACACTCCGAAACCGCATTTCCTGACTACAGCCAACTCGGCTTGTTTTATCTTTTTTCTTATTTCGTTGTTTGTTTTTATTAGTATATTTCTAAGATTTCTGGGACGACATAATATTGCAATGGCGTATGTCCACAATAAAACAGTTAGTCAGTAACGTATGTGTAGCGCAAGAAGGGACTAACTACAACGCTATGGTGCCACATTGTGTAGGGTCTATATAAAATGTCGTCGTGCAACATTTTGTCACTAAAATTCTAGTCATAAATTTAGACCAGTATTCGCGCGATGCGCTTGTTCTACGGTCAATTCTGGACATATTGTATACAATTGCTATGAAAAGACAACATGTTTTGGCACCCCTCAGTTTGACCAACAACGACTTTAGACTGAAAAAAATTTCCAACCTGAATAGCGGAACTAAATCATTGAAATGACTTTGCCCTTTACTATCAAAAAATAAAATTATATGGTTACCTCTTAATTTCCGAAATAATAGAAAGAACTGCAAAGGAAAATCGGCGTGCTGAGTCGTGTGGTCGAATAAACTCGTATGTCACGCAATGTGTCAGTTCATTCGCTAGGCAAGAATTCGTTTGTTGTCACAGCAGGTAGACACTGCCAGTAGTTTAGAGACATGCCACTATTATCCAGCAAAAGCAGCACATTCCAGAACAAATTTACGATTATTTGCGTAGTTTAGTTTTTTATTCAGGAAACTATAAAAGTTTATTGAAACCAAGAGTATGTTAAATTTTCTTTTTAAGTGTCTAAGGCTTCCTTCCTTTCCATCGTAAGAGGAAAATTATAATTTTTTGTAATAAATGCCACTTTCGACATGAACCTTAAATTATGTTTTACCCATGTAATTCCGATTATACTTATCACAACCATTTATAAACCTTTTCTTGCACTTTCAAACTGAATTCGGTTGCGAAATTTTTGTTAGTAAATCGTAATTCTTTGAAATGTTAGCCAACTGAAATCAGCAAAATTAAAAACGATCTTGAGAAGTTAACTTTTAGTACGTAAATAGTATACTGTTAGGATTCCTTCATCCATTTGAAACTTTAATTATTAAAATCGCGCAATTACTTTTCTGGATGTAAAAAATATGAAGTTTTGAGGTGTTTTCATGCACTGATGGTTGCGGTATATCCGGGTTTCCAGCTAGGATATATTTGTTTGAAATAATGTTCGTTTTGCAGACGTTACATGAGAGTACATCTTCCCCTTACAAAAAATTAGCCCATCGAGTTTCTCGACAACTGAATTTCAAAGTCAAAATTTACACGATTTTGCTTCAGGCACACTGCAAAATCAATTAACTAAATTAGAATAACTCGCATTCAAACTACATGTCACGAGGTACGGCTTGAAGTATACAAATACCAACTACAAAACATTTTTGTTAAAAAATATAGTTAATAGCAGCATAAAATGGAATCGTTCAGAAAATTTTGAAATACGGACATAGTTTGTAATATATTAATTCGTCAAACAATTGCCCGTGATATGTAGTTTCAATGTGTATATTTTTTTCAATATGTGGTTTTCGCTGTTTAAGAGAACGACAAACATGCTAATTTAGGCTTTCAAGTGGCATTTTGATAAAACTAGCTGAGATATTTTTTTTTACCTAAGAGGAAAATTTACTTCCAAGTAACGCCTACAAAACTAATACAATTTCACATGAATATAAAGTTGTGTATTTTTCCCCTACTTTGAACACCTTTGAGGAATCTGAGAGAAATGGTAGAGAAAGTTTTGCCGTCAGAATAACACGCCGTTCACCGCCAGTGCTCTTACAAACTCTGCACCAAACACTCTCTGGAGATGTCGGCGCGTGTACGAGACCTAACTGACTGATATTGCAAAACTTCCAAGAGGGGTTTTTAGAACCAGTTAGGTGTGGGTGGTGGGGGGAGTGTGTGGCAAAGAACCGAGGAGAGCAGCTTGGCGTGTATCCACTGAACAAGTCCTCAGACAACCGCGATATTTCTTGTGTGATGAGAGCAGAGAAGATTTTAAGAGCTGGGACCCGCGCTGCTGTATGTTTGACGATAATTACGTTTTAAAACATAAACAGGAGCGCATATCGTAAAATCGCTCTGTAACTTTGTAATACTTGCTTCTTACCACGTACTTCTAATATGTCGCGATTGAATTTTTACTTACAAACTAGAGAAGATATGAAAAATCTGTTTGTCAGTTTTGTTTAAAGTTGTCTTCTCCATATTGGCTGATTATTTCAACGCAGTAAATACTGTGGTTTTAGCTAATTGTTTAACTAACGAAATGCTGATTAACTGAATTTTATTGAAGAAATTGTATGATTACTAGATATGAAAAAAAATTAGCTAATACGGTTAAAACCATTTAAAGCCAAACTGACAAACATTACGTTTTATATCTGGTCTCATTTAGGCTTAAAAAAATAATCATCTCAAAAACAATAGAAACTAAAGAGTATGGCTACAGTCGATGAATGAGCTAAAACCGTTATACAGCTTGTCTCGAACAATTACATTAAATAGTAAAACCAATCTACAACAAAGTTGCACAGCAACTTTACGTTATCCGCTATTGTCTGGATAAAAACAAAAAATTCTCTCAAAATTCGAGAAACACGGGCTCGTATCCATTAAAAAATAAAGCAGTAACTTCAGTTAATTGTCGGCAAGTATTGCAACGACAGCAAGCTTTTAGTATCTGAGCAAGTTACACTGAAATATATTTCTGCTGATAGTAACAATAATGACGTAAAACCTGGGTCAGTGTATAGGTTTGGCTGCGTGTGTTAGTTACCGGGTTAAGGGCCCTGCTCAGCTGTCTTACTGCCACGGGGTTTGTTCGGTAAGCTATGTTATAAGAAATTAATTCTCAAAGGACCTATTTTAAAGACAATCCGGTTATTGTTATCAGCAATTTTTTTAAAATATTGTATTAGAAATGTCATTACTTTTGTAAATTATTTTTTTACTATGCATTTCCCATGTTTGTTTGTAGGTAGACGACCTCAGGGGGACACTTTTGGCTACTAGGCGATGGTAATACTGCGGTGGTTTGACATTGTCTTCCACAGGTATGGTCGAGGGGGGTGGTAGGGGGACAAAAACTAGGGCAGGTCATGAACTCCTGGAGGTAACATTAAATTTCAACTTTCCAGTCGGAATAGAGCCCAGAACTTTTGGCCCACCAGTTAGGAGCTCTAAACACTGAACCGAGTGGCCGGGCAATTTTTTAATGTTACATTTAAACATAAACTTCTAAATTTAAAAAAAAGAAGTCTCTCATATGATAATATTATACCAGAATTTTCGCTGAGCAAACATTTCGGTTAAAATTAACAGGTTTAAAATCGAGTCATTTATAAGTGATGAATTTCAAAATTAATTACTGGAGACGGTAAATATTCATGAGTTCACTGACGTGTAGGCTTGCCTCTAAGAATATCTGTGAACTCAAGCAGACAACAGCTGTTCATTGGCTGCTCGCTGACACAGTGATATGTTACATTCTGTCATTGGCTCAGTGACTTCTGAAAGGTCTTAAATAAGACAAGGGCCAATTACAAAAAATGCACCAACTTGTTTGAATTTCAGCCTGTACCCGAAAGAGAACGCGAACATTTCACGCCTCCATCTCCGGGATTGTAAGCTTGGCAGGAAAAAACCCTTGAACTTAAACAGTAATAGCAGCAATTGATTGTTATAGTGTTATAATTCCTCTGTAACTGTAAACAATCAAGTGTTCCTGGATCACGTCACTTTGTATCTTGTACAGAACGATTTATTCTTTAAGGAGGCCGCATGCTTGGTGCGTTACAGGCTCATAAGCGATGGAGCTATAAGGGCGACATTGAAGCGTGCATCAAATGCCATACCGCCACGAGTCAAGCGCTGAACTAGCGTGCAGGATGCCCGCCGATACAATTTACTATGGGTAGATACTAGGTATGATTGTATGTTGCGAAAACCTTATTGTGCCAACATAACCTTTAAAACACTGAAGTTCCTCGTAACATGTATGATTGGGTCACAGACAATATAGAAATACAGACGTGAAATGACGTGACGGCTCGTTTGATAGGGCGAACTTCTCCGCTTATTGGTTACCCAAGGTTGTTGATACCCGTCCCGTGTATGTTTGGCTCCCGTAAGTTACTGCAGGTTTCCTATTGGCCTGGCTGCCGGCCAGCAGGATATCCACCTTACGCTGATTGGCAGTAGGCTTATCCGCCATATTGCTGGCCAGGAAAGCCATTTTGCGGGCGTGTGTGACTGAGTTCGCTGTCCTACCGGCTATTTCACTTCTGAATTCCTAAACTATTCTGTGATTGGATGATACACGTCGGACACTCCGTAATTGTCTGCAGACCAATAACAGGCATCAAATATTACAATAGTGGGAGTCTTATTGGCTCAGTCAAATAGGGTAACAGCTTCGCTTACAGGGAAACTCCAGAAATCTTTGTATAAGCTGAATGCACGTTGAAACCTAGTAAACAGGCAAGTTTTCCCCGCGATGAACCTTCATCTCTAACTATAAGCGGTGACCCAATAATTTCACTGGCGGAAACTTGATTGCACTTTTCTGAGTTTCACATATATCCGATTAGTACATTTTGAAGTACGCCAGTTTGAAAATGTTATTCTAAGCTATGTTGGAGGGTTTGGCAACACTGTTTATCATGAACATGTTATATTAACAATGACATATTGTACTATAAGGAAGTATTTTTTCTTTTCGTACGTTGGCACGATGGGCACATGTGGTGTAGTTTCGTTAAAAACGTATTTGAAGCTCGTGTTAGGCGGCGCACTTAAGACCATGTTACGGAGTTTTGCAGTGATTTCGAAAATAATTTTTTTATTGCTACCTAATACTCATATCAAAATTTCGCTGAACAGTTTTGACACTTATATGTAGGGCCACGATTTTGTCGCGAAAAGATTTTTGCCCCACTTTGTTTCAGTGACTCACGTGCTCATCGGCAGTTCTGTTTCAAGGTTATTGGCAGCGTGTCTTTGTTCAGACACGTTTCTCATTTGACTGCACCAATCAGAATAAGATTATTGTGAGTCTGTACGTCTATAAATTGCCAAGGCAAGTGAGGGTAAAATCATCCAACCACAGACGATGTAGCAGAGCTGCAGGTGTGCACATGACGCATCGAAACTAAATGTTGCAAAATTCTTTTCGCCATAAAATCGTGGGTCTACTTATATGTAGAGACATGAACTTTTGAACTTTTCGCGAAAAGAATTTTGCCCCACTTTGTTCCAGTGCCTTATGTGCACGTCTGCAGTTCTGCTTCATAGATATTGGCAGCGTGTCTTTGAACTGCGACGTTTCTCATTTGACTGTACCAATCACAATAAGGTTACTGTAACACCACACGTCTGTGATTTGCGTGTAAAACCCCACGACACAACGAATGTCAAAACATTCAATTTCTGACCGTGAAGCAAGTCTGCAGACGTGCACACAAGTCACGGACACAAAGTGAGGCAAATTTATTTTCGCGAAAAGTTCATGTCTCTACTTATATGTTATAATTTGTAGCTGAATTTTTTTGTAGAATTATACTGAATGGTTTTTTAGATTTTATTACCCAAATACCACGTTTTTTTTTTTCGTGAAAATAAGCAAAAATGGAGGAAATTATTATTATTTTTTTTTGCTGGCGTATGGTACATTATTTTAAAAAACGCGTCCACAGTATTGTGCATTGTCTGATTGCACATTGACTCAAATTTTTTTAAAACTTTTGGTTAAAAAATATTTGAGTTGTTGGCACCAGTCTGAAAAAAACTTGGGAACAAGCCCTTAAGTAGAACAGCGACGACAATGTTAGGAATGTTCACCGACATGAAACGTTGAATTGGTATTTGACCACTTTTATTCTTAAAATAGCAATTAGCGCTGCCAGTTTAGTAATTTTTTAAGCGTTGCTGTAATTGGAATTGTGCGCTGATGCTGACAACAGGAAATATTGTCGCATAAGTTACATAACTCACTGAAAGAAAAGTGCTGTTGTAAGTACTATGCTTGTGTTAAAACATGCAGAAAAACAATTTTTTCGTCAGTCTCGAGACAGTAAAATTATTTTGTAGCAAATATATTTTTCTTTGGTGACCACATTGTTTTAGTTCTGAGAGTAAAACGGTTTTGTATGGTGAGCACAAAAATACTTGGTTCTCTAAATACTAACACAATATTTTGTAGCTGACACAAAATATTATTTTTTCCTTTGTAGAGACGCCAGATGTGTTCTGTAGACTAAGCAAAGGGTTTATTTGTTTCACAGAAGGTGTGGTTACTTCTAAAGAACAGATATTTGTAGGAAATATTTTACTAGAAGAATTGTAACTACAATACTTTTCTTTTAATGTGAGAATGTTTTTGTCTACTGGGATCAAACTTGTGAAATTTCACTCGGAATATACATGCTCGAGGGTTTGGATTCCATTTTGTGTATCTTGGTAAGTTTTCCGGTCTCTAGTAACTAGTGGCCTAATTTAAGGGCCTTTCACTAACGCACCAACATACATACGTACACATGCAAGGCATTATTTATTTATTTAATATTCGGTTTGGATTCAAGACAGTGCAGAATCTAGGCTTGAATGGAAGTCATGTTTACAAGGCAAGATTATGGAATATTGGTAGTTTTTATCGTACCAAATGAAGTAATTAATAAGGATCCCTATTTTTCGCGAAAATAATTATGCCGCAGTTTGTTTCGATGTCTTACCTGCACATCTGCAATTCTGCTTCATAGTCTACGTGAAAAACAGTATCTCATTTGACTGAGCCAACTACAATATCGTTCCAGCAACACCACACGTCTGTGATTTGCCGGTAGAATACCAAGGCTCGTGAGAGTTAAAATATCCAATCACTGACCACGAAGCAGAACTGCAGATGTGCGCGTAAGGCACGGAAACAAAGTGTGGCAAAATTATTTTCGCTAAAAACAGTAGTCTCTAGTAATTAACTATAGAACAGATTACAAAAAAAAAATTGTTACAGCGCATGTCTCTCGTTTATTCTTCTAATTAAATCAGGATTCACGGCCACAAGTGAGATTACGTGAGTGCATTGTAGAAGTAGAAAGTTGGTGTGTCCAGTACGTGCGCACAATACGCGTGAGGATATACATAGTTGTATGCACACTAGTACTCTTACATTACACGTACCGTAAAACTGGGTGAATAAGAACATAATTTCAGCTAAAAATTTTCAGTGTAATCTAAGATTTGATACGCAAGTCAAGACAGATTATAAACAGTAGCTTTGTTACAATATAATATTATTAACAGGAAAAGATGCAAGCCAGGAAATTTTCTTTAATTTTGCCATTATTCACACCTTTTAACGGAACGTAAACAAAGTGATGGTAGTGAATCCACGTATACCTGTGTAAAAGTACACAATAAATATTTAGGGTGGTAATGACAGGCGCCATAGCGATCCCTACCCTTCCTGCAACCCTCTGACTAGTGTATATTCAACCCTGGCTATCAGTATGCCGAGCGGCGCTCTGGCAGACTTGACAAGAAAACTCCATTTGTCAGTCTCCCCCCCCCCCCTTTCTCCTTGTCAGCCCGGCCTGTCGCCTCGTCGCCCCTGTGTTGCCGGCTTTATTGAAAATGTGCGACGATCAGTTGTCGGGGCTCTGTTTTACATAATCCCCCCAGGCTTCATTGCGACGACACCGCGCCGAATAGCAATCCTCCCACTGCGACGCTCGGCCGCATACCGAGACCTTTGTCTTTCAAGGTCACTTTGTCGCTCTGCGCTCTGATACCTATACTTTACAGCTACGGAAACGAACTTTTAGCGAAAATAATTTATCCCTCAGTTATTTTCAATGGCTTGTGTGCACATCTGTAGCTGTGCGTCGTGGTTATTGGCAACGTGTCTGTGTGGAGTGACGTCTCTCACTTGGCTGGCCAATCACAGTTAGGTTACTGCAACACCACATGTTTGTGATTTGCTACTATAACCCCAAGACTCGCCAGAAGTTAAAACATCCAGTCACTGACCACGAAGCAGACCTGAAGATGTACACGTAAGGCACTGAAACAAACTGGGTTAATATTATTTTTGCGGAAAGTTCTCAGCCTCAAGTCATAGCTAACATCCTATCGACATGCTCTTAACCTCTTGTAACAGACAATTGGATCGTTTCATAACGCAACCAATCCACGAAGTAATTTATTTTGAGGTTATCATACCAAGTAGAAGAATGTAAGAAGTATGTCCTAGTAAAAGAACGAGTATTAAATAAATAATATTTGAGTAAAAATAATAGGCCAGATAAAGCTGTTTTTACAAGGTTTAGGTACACGCAGTAAATTTGACCTTGAATATCTCAGCTGCAGTAATTTGTGGGTTGATTCTCTTCTATATAACCCCATCCAACTATATAGGGTGTTTCATAACTTAGGCTACAAATTTTGGGAAGTGATTTCTTATAAAAAATGATGTATAGTTAGTTACACAATGAAATTTTTTCGTGGCATAATTCTTTAGGAAGAAATTCACCCTTTAAAAAATAATTGTAAAATTACGTTTTGGCAAAATATCGGTAAAATCGTGGAGTTACATTAAATGTCTGTGCATAATGATTAGTGTTATTGATATCTTCCCCATCAAGAATCTTTTCATTAAAACTCAACCCTTTATGAAAATAACGTCGGTGTTCGCCCTCCCTTAAGAATTGCGCGAGGTAGAAATTACGTTGTGTAACTATATCTAATTTTTTATAAGGAATCGCCTACCAAAATTTGTAACGTAAGAAAGAAACATCCTATATATACATAGTGCAAACGATGAGTCAGAAAGGAGTTAGTTGCATGCGTGGTGATAATTTATAAAAAGCAAATTGAAAATACGTTTCGCATATTTATATAGTGGGATGAACTATGTAAATGTACTTCGAATTATATTTGGTCCAATAAAAACCAATAAACACATAATAGCAACGATGCTAATTAAGGTAACCAAACAAAAAGGATCGAGACATTCTTAGTTTTACTTAAGAGAAGAGTGATTTCAAAGTCAGTTTTCAAGATATCATTACTCCTAAATATTCAGTTGAATTGAAAACACATTTTGCTACTGATTTCTACACGTTTATAACGCCCGAGAACAACTGCGTGACATATACGTACACATACACAAACACACAGGAGTGAGAATATACGCACGGATACATTTAAACTCATTAAATATTAGGAAAAAATTAACCACATGGCTACAATGTGGACCTGTGTCAGACGAAGCAAGGCGGGTCACATGTATTCAAATACGAATATGTGGTTACTGCCATCGAGACGTTAAATCACTGAAATTCCAATTTACAGTCTGTTTGACTGATTAACCTGTAGAATCCACTGAAAATCAGTTAACGTCCAGGGGAAATTCACTGAGAGTAAGTGGAAATCACTTTTAAATCGGTAGCATTTAGTCACACGAACTTTAGTTACTCGTTACCAACTAAAGAAGTATTTTTAACGTAAGGCATTGCTGTAATGGCGTATGTCCAAAATACTGCTTTAGTTTGTAACTTGTCCCCGCAAGAATCGTTCAAACATAACGTCAGTTGCTTTTATTTGACAGGAACGACTGTAATTTCACCGAAGGTTTGTTTCTCACTGGTTCAAATTTACAATACCTTCCACCTGAATAAGACTTAAACACGTAGACATAATATCAAATTTTAATTAATAATATAAACGGTCATATTTAAGCGTAGGCAGAGCTGGGTGCATGTGGTTCAGTCCGTTAGTTCTAATGTAGAGGTAGTAAAATGTAATAATTTACTATATTTGTTGAAATGTTAAGATGCTGTATAAACTGTAGCATTGGAATTAGAGAGTATTCTTGTGCTGGTTGATCGTAAACCTGATTGAAAAGAGTGAGCTGAATTCGATAAAGTTTTGTGAAAAAAAATATCTTCTAACATATTTCTTGTCGTTTGCAAGGAAGTAAAGTGGTTTTATCCTAAACTTTTCTTAAATGTAACGGCTGGTATAATCTAGTTTACTTTTCTTATGTAGTGGAAAGCGTAAGATTTAAGTTATTCCAAATAATAGAGCAGTAGCCAATTCAAATTCTTAATATATAATTTTTTTTTCATTTAATAAAAATGATGAATTTTAAAATGAAAATTTACAAATTTCAAAAAAATTTTAAAAATACTAAAAAATATATTTTTTTTTATTTTTTATGTGTGTCAAATCATAGCCTACAATATTTTTATACGTTGTAAATTTTTTTGGTTTGGTATGTCGGTTTTAGTGGCGTACATAAAACTGTAAAGTGCAAATTTTGACGTTTTAGACTCATTACGCAAAAACTATGAGAGATACAGAATCTCCCTAAGAGGAAGATTTAATCACAAATTATTTCTTATATAAGAAAAAACATATCTGGTACAAATATAAAAAAAAAGACGCTGAAAACTAGATGAACCGCGTCCTTAAGGATGTTCACTTGGCAAAAAATTCAACATTTTATATTTGCCTGGCACAGTGTTAGTTTTATAGACGTTACTTGTGACAACATTTTCCACTTGTAGAAATTTTTTTGCGGCACGGCAAAGGCAATTTGCAAGATACAGGAACATGGGTTTAACAAAAACCAAGTGACTTACTCGAATGAAATAATTTACACTGAAATTATATATAACGGGCACTATGCTTAAAGATTTAAAAACACAGAATAAAATTTCTTTGTACTTTTTAAAAAAATCCGAAAATAACGAAAATTTACCTAATTTATAGCAATTTTTAAAAAAGACAGAATTACTTTGTTGTGTGTTATTAAATATTTTAGCATAGTGCCCATTATATCTAATTTCAGTGTAAATTATTTCATTCGAGTGAGTCACTTGGTTTTTGTTAAACCTATGTTCCTATAACTAGCGAATTCTTACTCTGACATGCCGCTATGGAAAAACTATGAGAGCTGAAAAATTTCTACAAGTGGAAAATGTAGTCACAAGTAGCGTCTATAAAACTAACACTATGTCAAGCAAATATAAAATTTTGAATTTTTGCCACGTGAACAGCCTTAAGAGGGCGTGGTACATAGTTCAACGCTAAAAGCATTTATCTATAACTGTAGGTTTCTTGAAGCCAACAATAGCAATCCTAGACAATAGTTTTAGCCAACGTTTTAAACAAAATTGTTTCCAGTGTTACGAACTTCTGAGGCACAATCTCTAACGCCGGAACCTCGTGCATTTAACTGCGGCGCAAGATATCATGCGTAACGAATGAGTAATTCTGAATAAATATTTACTCATAAAGTTGGCAAATATTATTATCTAGAATTGTCATTGAGTATTTTATCCATATCGGCTTCTAGAAAAGCGTAGAAATCAATTAATTTTTTCAGCGTTTATTTATCTAACACGCACTCTTAAGGCCTCGCTCTTTAGTTTTGCAGTGGTTTCGAAAATATTTTTCAAACGCAAATTAATACATATATCAGAAATTCATGCTGGCAGTTTTAACACTTATATATCATCGTTTGTACATGAATTTTTCTGTTGCAGTACACCGAACGGATTCATAGATTTTTGCCCCTGAAATATCACATATTTTGTTGTCAAAATAAGAAAAAATTAAGTATAATAATTTTTTTGCTAGCAAACGGTACATTATTTCAAAAATCGTTCTGGCAAAATTGTGTCTCGTATGGCTGTACAATTTTTTCAAAGTATTCGGTTTAAAAAAATTCGTTTTATTTGCAATTGTTTGAAATAAATGAAATATTATGGCCTTAAGAAAGATAGATCTACAGTTATGTATGTTCTAGATATTGATTTTTTATGTATTGCAGTAACAGTAGCATCTTTTCAAAATGTTGGACAGCTTCCAGTAAAGATACATAAATAAATGTGAATCAAAATTAAGGATAATATGTTTGCGAAGTTTTGACTACGAACTTACGGATTGAGTCATGTCCGGACGAAAAATGTTGTTATAATATTTTAATACTATTAAGTACTAGACTGTTACTATTGTTTACTAGATATATTGTTGTTGTAATATTTTAACACTGCAAAGTACTACACTGTTACTAGTTTTACTAGATATATTATTGTTATAATATTTTAACACTGCAAAGTACTAGACTGTTACTAGTGTTTACTAGATATATTGTTGAATAACTTCATTGGCTTTGTGCGTATGTGTGTTGGAAAACATTTTGCAAATTATCTGTTATTTTATATGTTCGGAAATAAGTTTGTTGTTGACATTGATAGTTATCTGTTTCATAGTTTTAAAATAATACCGGATTTTTGGGATAATTTTTAATTTTGCCACTTGCTACTGTTTAAGTTTTAAAATTTGCTTGGCCTTACGTCGGAAATCAGGAAAATAATTGCTAGTGTTTAATCCTGCGTTTTCTTACGCTGTTTATGGTAGTATTTTCTCTGTTAAAAAATGAGATAGGGTTTTGAAATCCGAAAAAAAAATATTCTAATAGTTGTGGAGTTTAAATACATAAATAATTGTAAACTTAGTTTGGTAATCGTGTTAACGAGGAAATTAGCTTTTTCTCTACGATTGTAGGTTATGTGTATGATATTCGCGTGGTGCTTACTATACGGACGTTTCTGGGCATCAGTGGGGGAATCGGCCATAGCCTGATTGTAATGAATAATCCTAGTATTCGAACGATGTCTCAAGTTGGCGGGAAGGAAAGCTCTCTCCATTAAGTGTTCTAGTAGTTACATCCGGCGGAAGACGAGCAGATTCACGCACACACGCGTACAAGAAGACTGTCGTGATCTCTGTACGTTGCTGGAAGCTGTGCTCCGCGCGGTTCAGCGAGAAATGTGTCGTCTTCCCCGGCGACAAGTTAGACACTCGCTAGATGTTTCCCGACCACGAGGTGTTGGGAAGAGGAGGGGGGCCTTTGTTAGGTGAAGTCCCGTAGACGAACAAAGTTTGTTACAAACGCAATCTCGCGAGTCGGGATGGCAGGTACCGCGAGAGAGAGAGAGAGGCAGAGACTGGAGGGTCGCTTCTTTCTACGAGGATCTGCAAGAGTCTATTAAGAGAAGTTCTCACGTGGAAGACTGGCGCTAGTTGAGTGTCTTACACGTAAAGGCTATTAAACAAGTAGTGAACCAGTAACAGTCGACCTTACAACCTGCGGTTTTTGTAGTAAAATAGCACGCAAATTAGATGTGCAACAGTGTGTCATTACTGTGTCAGAACCCAAGGGATTTAACTGCAGATTCCAGGACGCGTGTGAGCAGATGTCAGCTCTCGAAACGTCGTGAAAAGTCGGCCTTTGGAAATCTACTGTGTTCATTTGTGTCTTCATCGTGGTGTCGTCTAGTGTGTTGTCTGCGACGTCGTCGTTGTTATCCTGTCTTGTGTCCGTTATTGTATTCGTTCCAGTGTTGTCTGTGCTGTCTTAATTGTCATGAGTTTTACACATTAGTTTGTTTTGTACTTCGACTTTTATGTTTGGTTTTTTATTGTTATTAATTTTTGTCCTTTATTTGTTGTTGACTAATTCCTTATGAGATCGTTCATGTTCTGTTGTTTTGGTTTATGGATGTGTTGACTACAACCAACTCGGCTAGTTTTTTTATTTTTCGTATTTCGTTGTTCATCTTCCTTAGTCTCTTTCTAAGATTTCTGGAACGACATAATATTGCAATGACGTATGTCCACAATAATACAGCTTGTCGTACATATTGATTTACATGCAAACATGACTAACTTTACGGAAAATTATCATTTCTAAAACTCATCTAAGAGTTTGTTTCAGTGCCAAATTTACCAATTCCCCTAGTTCACAAAACAATTTCTCAAAGATGATCCACATTCTAGCTTTCAAAAATTGTAGCAATTCTTCCTGAAAATATAAAAAATAAAAATATAAACAAAAATATATATTGATCGATGGTTAAATAACTTAACTGATGATGAGTTGTCTTTAATCTTTAAGTAGTAGTTTTACTGTAGTTAATTATTTTTACATTCTATATGTTTCAAATTGTTAAATACTATCTGTATCCATCAAAAATTAAATTTTTTAATTCATGCAGCATTAAATTTTTGTTCTCAAATTAATTTATACCAGATGACAAGTTTTCTTACATAATTAACCGCAGCAATAGAAAATAATTTGTCTAGTAGCACTCACACACAAGCTTTGCTTATGTGAGTGTGATGTCTTCCATTATATAAAAAGTATTTATGTAAAGTGCTGTAATCGGTATATGGAAATAAATAATTATTTTATGTGCGCGTCTGCAGTTCTGATTCATAGTCTGTGAGTGGATGTTTGAACTCTCGCGTGTCTTAGGGTTCTACCCGCAGATCACAGAAGTGCGGTGTTGCATTGTAATTGGTACAGTCGAATGTGAGACGCCACTTCGTACAGACGAGCTGCCAATAACCATGAAGCACAGCTGCAGATGTGCACATGACTCAGAGATAAATAGTGTCAGTTTAAAATTGTAACATTTTCAAAGCCAATTTACGGAAAACTTTCTCAGCAATTATTTCCCTCGACTAACGCATTTATGGAGAACAATCCCTGACACCGAAATCTCGTACGTTTTGTTGTGGCGTGAGACATCACGCTTAACAAATGCTTCATTCTGGATAAATGTTCGCTCATAAAGTTGACAAATATCATTATCTAGGGTCATAGGCATAATTCGGGGTGGCAAGGGGTGGCAGTTGCTACCCCAAAATTTTGTTGATACAGTATATAAAATTCTCTTTCATAGGTTAGGAATACAATTTTGGTCGTGCGTTTTCATTACACTGTTTTTTTTTTAAATATAGCTAATGGTATAAAATAATAAAAACACAGTGTATACATGATTTTGAAGGAATCTGTTATATTTCCACCACCCCCTTCTTTTGTCAAATCTTATATACCTGGTAATCCTTGCTACTCCATTTAAAATGTTCAAACTACGCCCATGTCTAGGGTGGTTGTTGTTTTGTGGTTTTCCATACTGACAAACTGATTTTCAAACACGTGTACTCATATTTAAAATGGTGTTACTAGCGTTCATTTGTCTACCACGAAGAAGAGGAAAGACTTGGAACTGAAGTGAAGGACAGGCGTGGAGGATGATAATCGCAGTGTGGAGACACGAGAGAAAAGCGTGTCTGTCGTAAGAGGGAAAGGCCGAAGAACGACTCTCCCCTCCCTCCCGACGCCGCAGTGCTGAGAACCATTTCCCAATACTAATCACGCGTCCAATTTTCTTAATTGAGAGGAGCAAACACGGTTGCTAACTCTGCGCCGTGTTGCCAAGCAGTCGCAGCCTGTTGCGAGGTTGCCGTCGCTTTAATCGGCTTGCAAATATGGAAATGTGCAGGATTGCTCGGGAGAAGTTGTGGTACCGCTAGAGGTAATCCTGCCTTGCCCTCCTCCTGCCCTTATATCCTGCTGAACGGCGAATGACTTTGCGAAGCTTCCCCCTCCCCCTTTTATGCTCACGGCTCCACGCCGAACTTCAGGACTCTTATCAACCCATAGAACGAAACTATGCAGGATCCCAACTTCGTTTATCTTGTGCGATAGATTCACCGAGACATGGCCGCCAGCTTAGGTCTTCGAATATAGTAACCTATATAAAGTACTCCCACCTCGTTCTTCGCTTATGTAACGGAAATAACCTTGCAAGATGCTGCAATCACAATAGCTCGAAGGACACGACAGGTATATGAAAACTACACAGTAAAAATATGTGTACATTTACAAGGAAAATCTTGTAAACTAATATCAGAACATTATCAGTCAGGTAATATAAGTGAGATGTCAAGAAACCTTTATTGTGAACATATTTAGGAACTAGTAAAATAAATGTCAATGAGCGAATTTTCCAATTTGAAACAAAATAAACCTGAGAGACCTGTCACATTTTACAAAATATTTCGTACTATTACAAAAAAAATTGTAAACTAGTTCCCAAAAACATTTTTGTAACACTAGAAAAATTGTTGAAAGTGAACCAGATATTAGCTGTAAATACATAAAATTTGTTTGTAGATTTACAGAAATGGTTATAAATATACAAACAAATTTGTAAAAGTACAAGTACTTACAAATTTTACAAAACATTTTCGTAGTGTTTCAAAAAACATTTTTGGAAACATGTTTCCAAAACACCTTTTTTTACTGTGTAGTCAGCCTATCATCGTCGAGGCAACTGTTACGTGAGTGCGACAAAAATTGCCTTCGCGACGCGATTCCCGAACATGAAATATTTCTATTTGATTCGCGTCGCGGACGCGAAAAATCTGCAAAAGCATACTAAATTTTTATTTTGTGCATAAATGTTGGTGAAACTGGCCGTTAATAGCAACGAGAGAAATTTTTGTTTGTTATTATAAACAAGTAATATATATTTAAATGCAAACATGTAATTGTGACATTGTTCGCATTTCAGAATGCCAGCGAGAATTTAAAATGGCTGTTGTAAGCAATGTGTATAAGACCAATACTGACGGTCTATCTATATGTGTGACGAAACTGGACAACGACATATTGCAGCCCGCAACATGCGATATCCTAAACCAACTTTTTTTTTGTTGTTGTAAAAAATCGTACCTCCTACTCCCGCTAAAGTACAAAAGTCCCAGTCTTCGCCTGCAATATGTCAGTGTTCAATTTCGTCAAGTAACAAACGAGTAGCGTAACAGTCGAAGTTTTTTATAACGTCTTTGGTCACGGTTGTAGAAGAACAGGTCTGGACACTCGCTTATCTACCAATATATTTTGCTTGACCCTCTTGTTGTTTGGCTGAAGTTCGTCAAGTTACTGAGAGTGCTGCGAATCTTTGGCGTTGTAATCAGGGCGGTTGGGCTCAAACTCTGCCCAATTTTTTCCAGTTTTTACATTATACAGTAAATAAAGATTGCTGGAGCCATGCTTTAGGATTGTGAGCGATGGAAGTATTTCATAAATTGATTAAAAAACACGTTTTGATCAATAGTTCATCTTAATGGGAGGGAAGTTGGTGGAGTATGAGCCCGACCGCCCTGATTGCAGTGCCAAAGATTCACAACACACTCAGTAACTTGGTGAACTACAGCCAAACAACAATGGGGTCAAGTTTCCAGGCGAGTGTCCAGACCTGTTATTCTACGGCCGTGGTCTTTCAAAAGAGATTAGTATGTAATGGCAAAGAAATATTAACATTTAATTTGTTTAAGAGTTGGTCGCGCAGCAGACGAATGAGTGTTCGCAAAAACGAGACTATTTAGAGTCAAATCGCGCCCTACGCGTCGCATCCGTCGCTTTATTATGATTCTAGCAAGACTGTAATGTTTGAATGTGGGACGTCACTTTACTAAATGCATTCGTATAGGGTATAGGTGCCTCACGTGACGCCATATCTGGTAAGAGTGGCCGTGGTTGGCGCAGAAGGTAGAGCACTCCCCTCCCACCAAGACGATCTGGGTTCGATTCCCGGCGGGGTCGTCCCCGGATTCTCGCATGTGGTAATCGTGCCGGACAATTGCGCTGGTCGGCGGGTTTTCTTGGGGATCTCCCTTCATTCCGGCTTAGCTCCGTGCGTCATTTTACCCTTCACCAAAGTTGAAGACGAAGATGTTTAGTTACGACCAAAGTCTCTTCACTTCGGTCACCGTGCACAACATCGGGACAAAACTAATTTTTGTATTCAGATGAAGTCACGTTGCTACAGAAATTCAAATATCGAAAAAGAAAAGGAGCAGGTGTTAATTGTTTGCGAATTAAAATTCATCTTTATTCAGTTTCCAAGTCATCGGATAAACAGAGTGAAAGATGCTACAGCATTGTGGGCCTGGCCTGGATGAACATAAAGTCAGTTGTGAGTTAAATGTATGTTCTACATGTAAATGAACACTGTTGGATATAATATATCATGTACACAGGATTGCCAGGAACAGCCGCGTACTAAGTACACTGCGCAAATCATGAGCTTGATTGTTAGTGATAAAATATTCGACGATGACATGGGAAGTACACGATGTGGCAACACTGCACTGTAGTTATTTTATGTACAGTACGTGTCACTCATTTATGACCATTAGCAAATATAACAAAATTTGAACCAAGTTTTAAATAATTGATGCTATCTATGTTGGAAATTGTTTCAATATTGCACTCTGAAAAACACACAATTCATAAGTTAGAACATTCAATTTGGATCATAACTTCCTGTTCTATTAATTTTCAAACGCTTAAAAAATCTCTATCTTACGTTATTTAGTTGAAAAAAAATACGCAGACACAATTTTAGAACAGATTTTTTCTCGCCGAATTTGTCCTGGCTACATTTACACAGATGCAAAAGGAATACAAAATCATTTGAGGGCCATAAAATACTTGTTCACCTCATTTTATTTTTGTTAGTAGACTCATTGTACAGCGAATGAAGCATATTTTGCTATACATTATTTTTATATATATATATATTTTTTTTTTTACCAGTGGAGCTATCGAAGCCGGATTTGCGGCACTACTGAAGATACTAAATTTACTGTAGTGCCGCAAACCCGGTTTCGATAGCTCCACTGGTACAAATATAAAAATATTTCAAATTTAGCAGAATTATTCTTTATTTACCATACAATGAGAGTTCTATTAACAAAAATAAAAAAGTGGTTTATACGTTTTTTTACCGCCCTCATATATTTGTTTCCTTTTACATCAGTATAAATCTAGGTAGGAAAAAATTCGGTGAGGAAATATATGTTCTAAAATTGTGTCTGCAAATTTTTTTCAGCTAAAAAAGTAAGATAGTTAGAGATTTTTGGAAACATTTGAAAATTAGTAGATCAGGAAGTTATGGTCCATATTGAATGTGCTAACTTTTGAATTGTGTGTTTTTCAGAGTGCAATATTGAAACTATTTCCAACATAGAAAACACCAATAATTTAAAACCAAGTACACATTTTGTTATATTTGCTAATGGTCCTACATTAGTGACGCGTACTGTATGCTACGTTAAAAGACTTATAATCATGTTTGGACTGCTCTGGATTTTAACCTGCATACATAAAATGCAGAAGAACAGTAGTAGTAAGATAAGTTAGATATATGTGGAGCGCAAGAGGGGACTAAGTACAGTGCTATGTTGCCACATTGTGCACACAAAATGTCATCATACAACAATTTAGTCTCCAATTCAGCCCTACGGATATTTCTGGACATCTGTATATCCGTATTCTTGCTCGCGTCAGAGCTCTGCGGTAGGCAGTGGTGCTAATATGCGTTTTTTTTTTTTTTTTTTAGTGTAAGCACAGTTATGTGTTTGATTGTCGCAGATAAATATATTGGGAATATTTTTAGCAGTTTCGTATAAAACATAACACGTGAGGAACTACATCACCGTTTACGCGCTAGGCTTCAACGTCTCTACTTACCTTGCAGCGCAGTTCTGCTCACGATGTAAACAGGGTTAACCTGCCCTACACTTTAAGAAATAGTTTGCAATTTGCCACACGTGCGTGTAGGAACGCCAAGAAAGTAAGGTAGAATTGTTTCCCAAACATTCACGGTAGCATTCCTAAGCTTGTTTTATAAAATAGTCAAATGCATACTAAAGTTACCAGACTTGTATTGTATCAACTGTAAACGTTTGCATATTTACAATGTGGAAGTATGGTAACTGCCCCATACTGAGTTTAGGTTAATAACTTCGTAAATATTTTCGGAAGTTTTTTTACAGTGTACTTCGTGATAATGACTTCGAACTTCAGTAACAAAATACGTTAATTGATTCGGTCATTTGAGAAACCCCACATGTCCACTTTTTGGCAATATGGAGGTTTCCACAGGAGATCATTAAAGGAAGCGGCATCATTTAATATTAAAACAACACATGCCAATGCACAAATAACACAGAAACCGAATGCTACAAGATTCCAGTTAATTGAGAAACCTGTTATGTGCTGAAAATGAGGGGTTCCTCAAATAACTGCCTCGGCAGTGCATAGGGGCGTCATTTAGGAGGGGCAGGGGTGGGCAAAGGCCCCCCTGGAATTAGAATTTTAAGTGCATAAAATGTATTATTTGTAGTTTGCTATTTAAATAATGCTAACGTAAGTACGTAAAACTGAAATTTTTATTAAAATTTCTAATTTATACGTGCTTAATTAATAAAAAAATGCTACAAGGTCACTGTTGCCGGAAAAAACCATGGCCTCCCCCACCCCAAGAAAATCCTGAAATGACGTCCCTGGCAGTGCAGCTTCTTCTAGAGCACATTGTGCTGTGACCTGCCCAAGCAGTTATTACAACTCATTGCAACCATCTTTGACTTGTGCTGTGGATCTATGGCGTTGTTCTCTTTTTTTCTATGATGTTGTTGGAAAAAATGTCTTCAAGTGAAAGTGATACAAACGATCAAAATAAGAGGATAAAAGGTATTTAAAAAAAGTAGAATACAAATGTGAGACGATTAAAATGACCAGAGTTAAAAATAAACAGTATGTGAATTGGAAAGGAAATGTTGTGCAATCCAAGGCTCAAAGAACAGACTGCAAGCAAGTAACATAACCGATTTTGTTTTTCCAAAACCTTACGATAGGGATTTCAGTGTCATTAAAAGGAAAATTAAAATAACTGATAGGACATACACATAGATAGAATGTGTAGAACTCATAGTACAGTCTACACGCAATCCTGGCAAATTTACAGTGCAGATGGTGGAGTCGAAAGACATAACCAATTTCAAAGACTGGTGGCCACAATTTTATACAATAAATGTAATATCAACATAGAATTTTCTCAAGGAGTGTGCTACGTAATCAGAAACAGTATTTCAAAGTTTAAACTTTTATGGAATTCGTATATTCTGTTGACCACGTTGGAACAGTTCAAGTTAGGTATTCATTGTTGGACTCATTTATCATACGTTTGTACTTAAGTCTTCTAGTGTTAAGCCAGACATGCGAACAGAATTAGCTTACAATGTTGGTTGTGTGCCAATAAACAAAAATAAAGTCTAAGACACCCAGAAATTGCAGATATTTATTCATCCAGAAATAGTGAATGACCATTTTTCAGTGGCCAACAACTGACTCTGCAGACGTTGAGCATAAAACCTTAACTTTTTATTTGTTTATTTTATGTTATAAGCCTGTTTTTTTTTTTTTTTTTGCAGTGAGTAGTAGTTATCCAATTCATCGAAAGCAGTATTTAACATTGTTGACGATAATTGCCACCCAAGGCAATTAGTTCATCACTTAAACCCACATTTGCTGTATTAATTGTTGCCTGCAATCTTATAGTTCATGGTGTGTAAAAATTAATAGTTTTATTTACATTATAACACTTTGTTTACTACCGAAAGAACATTGTATTCTATTTCAATGTAATTTATTTTAGAAACCCCACATGCCCAGAGGATTTATTATGCTATTATGGTCACAATTTTTGACGTCTGTATCTGTTGTTTGGGGACATAACGGCATAACTGCTACCCTAACTAGCAACAGTAATATAATATTTATATATGTCATCTACTTCAATTAAAAATGTTTTGTTGAATATCTGAAAACTAACTTTTATGGAGTTTCTAAAATGACGGACACAATGATTTTAATGGAGATCTTATATTGGTCACTCAGTGCCGATACTACACTCTACTGGTAACCTAGTAAACTTGTTACACAGCTTCTTCTCAATTTAGTGAATCTTCCACACTGTGGGTTGATCGGTTTTGAACACGAAAAACTTTATTGTGAAACACAATGCCTTAGACAAACACGTTACTACAACTCTTTAAAGAATTGGTTTTCTAAGATTCTTCGTATGTAATCTGGTAATAAAGAAGCATACCTTCCTCAGATAGTTTTTACTGAAATTTACATTCTATTAATCTTTCGTTTGGGTTTCAATCACTTTTGGTTATAGTTTCTGAATTATTTCATAAATATTCTGTAGATTACAGTTCAGACGTAGACATAGGCCAAATGTTTAAAGGTGGATTAAAATATGAGAAGAGAAAATTGTAAATAATTTTTTAATTTTTGTACATTCCTAATTTTGTTATTCCGAAAATTACATAAACGGTGTAACCGGCACATAGCCTTTAAATGTAAATAAATAACAAATATATTGTAAATACTGTAATTCAGGCTAGGATAGTCGTAGAAAGCTAGTTTGAATTGCATTGTGATCAGAATAGTAAGTTTTATGTGACTCGAGGGCAAAAGTTTGTTTAAAGTAACTTATGTGTAATATAGTTTTGAGTACTGGCGAGAGACGCAGTATGACCCGAGGATTGTGGCATTGTGTCACGGCAGATTGACACTTAACACCGCAGGGGAGGGAAAGTTAAGAAAACAGGGGGTGAAAGCGAGCGAACAGCCTTGAGCCGTCGGGGGGCGAGCAGCTTAGATACTGAAAATTAGGGCACCGAGAGGCGTGGCTACGCCCACCCCCCTGCTGTACAATTTAATATTAACTTTATAATTATTCACCTGAAATTGATCAAATTTTGTAAATAAGTTCAAAGGGATATTAATGTTAATGTGTGTGAATTTAAAAAAGACGCAATAAATTGATACGGAGGAATGTCAGGGTTTGTTGTCGTCGTCACCCACGAGAGACGCGATTGGCTGAAAGTTAAAATGGGAACGGTCCTAGGAGAGTTCGCCACGTACGCATACAGGCGAAAGTTAAGGAAGGGGGGGGGGGTCCTGCGGCGACCTCCGCGAAGGGTGGACGCGTCGCGTGGAGCCACCTCGGACGTTTGTGGGAAGCCGCGGAGAAAACTGACTCTGGCCGCGACTGTCACGAAGAGTGAGATATTAGCGGGAGGTCGTGATTAAAAGCTTTAGAACGATAATCAATATAGCATATCATCTCTCGTGGGACTGACGGAACAAGTTCGGAGTCTCCGAAGTATCGAAGGACATAACTGCCGGTGTTTTCAATCAATAGTAATAGAAACCCACAATATTAAAAGATAGTGGATATAACAACGGTTGTGGGTTATTAATGCAGTTTCTGCACTTCTTTATGACGACTCCAGTAGGCCTACCTGTTAAATCAGTGTTCCATCTCTCTCTTGTTCACGTTTCACTGTCAGCAGTTGGTCGGTTAGCAACGTTAATCGTAGTTACCTGAAGGGATCGATATTGTCAATATGTAACGACAGATCTTGGTTACCAGTTTCCACTGGTATTACAGAATCACGTCTTCGATACGCTGCTACTGGTACATCGCAAGGCCCCGGGTTCTTATTTATCTTGTTTTAGAGAGTTTTATTTTTAAATCCTGAAAGTGAGAAGATATTACAATTCCGATACGTATAAGAGTTGGAAACGGTTAATACTATAACGCCTAATATTTTGAAAACCAAAATATCTATAATATTGGCTAACTACTGTCTTTAAGAAGATTGAATTAAGTCGATAATTATCCAAAATTGTATAAACTTAAGATTTAAAAAAATTTGGCTGCTTGGTACAATTTCCAACATTTTTATGCAACGGTTTAGCGACATCTGCTCCCTCGCGGGATTTAAAAATTTAAACCTGTAAAAACCCTTGGCCGTACAGAGAATGAGTAAACTGCACTTGTTTTTATACGCGAGTGTAAACCAGACCATCCGAGAAGACAGAATGTCTGTCTATCTCTCTCTCTCTCTCTCCCTCTCTCTCTCTCTCTCTCTCTCTCTCTCAAGCCTTCATGGCAAGAACTCACCTAGATCCGCTAGATATCACGCTAAAACCGTTCAAAACCTGGTGCGAGTACAGTCTACCTGTGTTCGAAATCTCTCAATATTCAAACTCGATCTCTTCGCCGGATCTACTCAGACCTACCTGGGCAGGAGCAGGGTAGACAGCCGCCAGCAGACGAGAAAAAAATGCAATAAGTATATAAATAAACACAGGCTCCGGCGTGTGTAAATAAAATACTGTCTGTTTTCTGTGATTAACACTAGTAAGGTTGATTCTACTTCAGGTTGGAAAGAAAATATGATTTCTTTCGGGAGAGTTTAGCAGAGGGAAAATTTCTGGCGCTAGTTTCACTGCTATCACTAAAGCACCTCAAATATACGACCCTAAATAGGCTTGGAAATTACAAAAGTCATTTATCTTAATTTTAAAGTGAAAAGAAAGCAATCTTGAGTTATCAACTATATGTTACTTAAAATTCAAGAATGCTCTGTGATTGTTCAGTTTACACCCCTTACTAATACCAGCGCTCAAGCGGCAGAAATTTTCCCTCTTTTAACATGTAATGAACCTTAACACTAGTATGTTCCTACAGTTAAACGTACTGGAACAAAATTATATTCTTCACTGTCGGAACTTGGCCTACAGCGACTTAAATACATTGCTTCTGCGGATTTCACCGCATTTTTAAATAGGCCGCCAACGTACAACTTTTGAAGTTTTCGTACACTCGAAAAAAAAACGTTAAAGAATCCAACGACTGAGTAAATGCGATACCGTGATCAATACTACCCAGTAGATGAAACCTACTACGTATTCGTAAGCGGTTGGAGACTAGAGCTCCTCCACTCACTCTTCAAATTTTTATGTGCCGTCTTTTTTTCCACCTTCCCTTCTCTTAGTCCGTTGTGTCTAGCGAAGTGTTTATCCCGCCTCGTCTGTCTCTTCCCGGCGCTTGCATCTCCCGGATTGTCGTCATTTCCCGCGGGAGATTAGAGCTCGTCGCCTCCCTCATATAGTAGGGGCGCGCTCCGACAAGATGGCGGCTCTGGTGCGCGCGGCCTCGAGAGACGTTATCTGGTGAGTGGCGCCAGGCAGACATACAGCTCTCCACAGTCACACACGTGGGTAGTTACAGATGTTGAGACGGTTCACCTATTTTTTGTTTGTTTTAATAGTGTTTATACTTATACGAGATAGAGTTTTTTTTTGTAGGTATACTCTGTGATTTTTTCTTCTGTAATGAAACTTTTTAGCGTTCATGGTTTTATTTATGACGGCGTGTCAAAGTCTAAATTTGCATAAAGCTGTTTCAGTTTTGTGCTAGAAACCGACTTGCCGGAATAAAATAGTTTACACTGAATAACTGTATTATATGCTACGCGGTCTCCTATATAAGAACAAAATATATTTTTTGTATTATTAGAATTTCAGGATTTTTTTTCTTTTTAATTCTAAATTTCAGCATTTTTCAAGAAAACAAAAATTAAAAATAACATTTACTTTATTTTTAAATATAGGACACCTTGTAACCTCCAACGTAGGTATTCAGTGAGAATTATTTAAGTTTGTTAAGCTAGTTATTTTTCCTTTCTAGCGTTAAACAGTTTGATGAAAATATGACCTTTGACATTCATTACGGAAAGTATGTCTACAAAACAAACCATATCTCGTACAAATGCCAAAATAATAAAAAAACAACAAAAATTATCGGTGAACAACCCCCTTTGGGTGTTCAAATTATATAAAAATCGTAATTTTATATTTTCATAAAATATTTTTAGTTTTATAAACTGCATTTGTGAGTACAGTTTCCTATTACATAACAATTTCAGCTCGCATAGTTTTCTCATAGCGGTGCGTCAAAGTTTAAATTTCTCTTTTACGCTGGCATGCAAATAGTGAAGTCTGATTGACTTATTTAAATTAAATAACTCACATTGAAACAACACGCCACAATACGTAATCTAATATTTATGAACCCATGACGTAATATTTGAATCTGTAAATAATAATCGCAGAAGTACTGGAATAAAGTTGCTAATTCGTTCACTGTGAATTTTTCTAAAATTAGGTTACGTAGTACATGTCATATTTCACTGAAAATTATTTCGTGTAAATATGTCAACTGGTCTTAAGTATTTGCATGGAAGCGTAATATGAAAATATTGACTTTGACGCACCGTTATGAGAAAACTATGCGAGTTAAAATTGTTACATAGTAAGGAACTGTACCCACAAGCTTCAACAAAAAATCTAATTCAAATTGTAAAAAGTGAAATTGTGTTATTAAACGCACTTGAGTAACCTTCAGAACGTTGGATACCTATGTATATTTTTTGTGAAATTATGGCCAATAAGTAAACACAAGAAAGTGTACAGTTATCACAATGTATGTATGTTTTTGTATAATATGGTGTTCATCACAATTTTGACGTTTTTGTCTAATATTCACACGTATATTACTTGATACTAAATAAGTTTTGACGCTTATGAAAAGACGAAAATTTTTTTTCATGGAGAAATCATAGATATGTGATTGAATAACCAAGGATGTATAAAGTTTACGTACAAAGTGTCATTAAGGTTAGTTTTTAGTTTTCCTAAAATTGTTTCACAAAACGTTGCTAGTGCCACAAAAATATTAAACAAAATAATGTTTCTTTTGAAAATTATACCCCTTTCAGTTTTAATTGGTTGGCGATAATTCCACATAAATATAAAATAATGGGCTGGAATGTATGGTGCGCCCTTAAGGTGGCCGCCTAACAGGGAGTAATTTGGGCCACCTAGTCCTCTAGAAGTGCGGACGCGGTAAGAACGAAACAGTACGCACAACACGCCTGAGGCTAGCCTCTAGACGCAAGTCAATTTAATGATGTACAGCCTTCTCGCCTATCAGGGACGGCATATTTGAGCATGTGTATTGTTCCCCCTTAAACCCGTTTAAAAATTCTGCTTCAATATTTTAATTTCATAAGAGTCGTACAATAAACATTTTCGTCATTTTCGGCCGTAAGAAAATAAATTTTAAATATTACTGGAAGATTATAAATGGGTTATTTTAATGACACTCCTATGCATACATTGCTGTAGAATGCCTAAAAGTTGTCGAATAATAATGTGTCGGCCACAGTTCAGCACACGGCTCTGCATGTACGACGATGCTATAGGCCATTCACTATAAACTGAGCAGTCAGTATAACTTGTAATTAATTAAAATATGTTTTATTGGGCCAATATGTGTTAACTTTTGAGAGTGTTGAAATGTTTACACTGGTTCTTAGTTACACAGACAGAACTTTTCATATTAAATTAGTAAAGGTGGCTGCAAAATGACTGAAAGAAAACATAATACAATGCTCACATTATCGTGAACGGCCTATAGTAGTGTTTACTTGCGAGAGTTACATGTCGTAACAATAACATTGGTAGCTGCAACCAATAGCGGCCGATGAATTCAGATAATGGTTGTTCACACATTGTCTCGAAAAATAAGGAAGAAAAAAAGTTTTAAATAAAAAACAGTCACAAAATTCTCCTACTCACTAAATTTCGTGTTGTTTTACTAAACTTTTCATGATACAGAATGCGGGTTAATATTTCATTACTAGCACTGGAAGTTGTTTAATTTCCCTTGTGACTAAAAATTTTATTATTAATTCAATAAACAGGAGCTGAAACACAGTAACTGCTGTCGTAAGGATACTGTCTCTATTTAGCTACTGGCTTACATATAAAAACAAACCAATATGCTCCCGATTCTCACAGACGATGTAGGCTATTTCATTTAAGGAAATGTTTACAATAAAAGAATTGTTCTATATTAAAATATTTTGAAGTGTCGACGGAAGCTTACAGGTTATTAGAAATGAAACTATAAGCAACTAAAGAAAAGAAAGAAAGGGCCGTAACTCGGTACATTAGAGTGGCAACCCGTCCTCTCCTGGGTCTCGAGCTAGGAAGGATGACGTTCGAAGGCTCCACAAACTAGTTCACTGGTTTTCAAAATAGTACATTTAGTTTCTCGCAGTCATTCAACGTGGGTCCCGGCCAGCTGCCAAAGAATGGGTTTCATTGTGGAGTAATTTTATGCACAGCTTATAGGTTGAGTGATTAGGCTTTTAATGTACAGTTGAATTTTAACTAAGAGCCTCGTCGACGAATTCCCTGCGTAGTTCGTATCAGGATAAAATCGGCCTTACCGAAGTTTTTCGCCGTTCAGAAAATGGTCAGAAATTAATAGTTTCTGATTGGGAGGAACACTGGCCGCATCTATAGGCTCGTCCTTCCTTCCTTCTCTGGGATTACGGATGAAGACAGGATTCTCGGTCCTTGAACCAAAAGTTGGCGGCAGGCATGTCCTTTTCCTCTCGATGTTGAAAGAATCGTTCTCCCTTGTTGCAAAAATATCAGTCCATCCCATAGACAAAGAATGTGTTACAAAAATGCCAGTTCATCCGTAAAAAAAAAAAAAAAAAACAGCTACCAACTGTGGTTATTCTACGAACAAAAAGCCTCCGCTCTGGCAACAAACTTCACCTAGTCAACCACTATCTATCAATTCCCAGGATCGGATCAGGCTGCTGTTCTCAGTAAAAATCACTTTAACCTAAAAATGTGTAAGCTCCATCGAACAATGAGAAAAACAAAGAAGTTACACATAGAAATAAACATTAGGTAAGTGAACTTTAACAGGCGCGAGATGTCTGTGACCATGGACGAATGAAATATTTACAATATTTTAATGAATCTTTGACCATAAACATTTAAATATTTTATCTGCAACATGTGAATTTTGTTGTCACACCCTTTACTTAATTTCCAGGTAAATTTCAATATGGATCAAAATAAGCAGTAAGTACGTATAATTTTCTACCTAGTTTAAATTTAATTGTAAGGTTAACAATTTGGACAGTTAAATGAAAATTAATAATTTCTTTATTCGTAACGTCCGACGTTAAAATATAATTTTCTGGAAACATTATTGGGTAATATTTCATATCTTGGATGCAATATGTGAAAATACTGTGCGCGCGAATGTACATTCATTACTTGCATGCTGTATTATTGACTTTTGTTTTACATTAAAACTACGTCTCCTCGCCAGTTTTGCTCAAGGCTCGTCTTACATTTTTGCTCAGAATGTTTGTTTGGCCTGGAATTAGATAAAGCATAACTGCTGGCATCTAGCGAGGTGTTTTATAGTTGCTGCGCCAGTAGGTGCTGCCACCAAGACGTGAAAAAAGTAACTGTTTCCGCGATCAACAGGCATGAGCACAGTAGACCTGTGCACTTCTTCAATGTTAAAACTACCATAAGAGGCGACGTCATTTTGTCGTGCGCATGCGCAGAAAGACCGAGAGAAGAGCACATCTCTGTTGTGCACGGTACAGTGTTGCAACATCGCAGCTTCACAGGATGGAAACTCCGTGCATTTGTGATCGGTTAGACGAACATTTCAAACTGTACTGTCGATACAAAACACACAAGAATATTTCAAATATTTTATAAAAAATGCTTCACAGAAATCTGTGTGTGCATTTATATTCCGGCCGCTACTGGCTACAACTGTATTTATTGTGCATATGTGAGGATTTTACAAGTTCACACACACTTACAGAATACTCGTTTCATAATGCAGATTTTGTGTCATACCATACTCAATGACGGATATAATGTGTACAAAAGCTTTTCTAAATGATTTAAAAGTACTAGTGTAACTGATTTGACCTATCGGTGCCTAAGGTAAAACGATATCTGTATAGTTTTCTTTTAATTTGAGACATAATTCTTTCAAAGTAAATTCAAGACTCTATTTAAAAATAATACGTTAGATTCCATGTACTTCAAGACATGTTTGGTACCCATTTTTACTACCAAGAACGAACCAGGATAATTAATACTAATAAAATTTTTTTAGCTATCTTAAAATTTGTTCTAGGATGCTTAGTTAAAAAAAATCAAAATAATTTATAAAAATTCAAAATGAAATGTTTAAATTATGCAACTTAAAATGAGTCGATAAATTTAATTTGCAGTGTACTACAACTTAATCATTCTCTGTGCATTGCCCTGTATTGTACGATCCCGCGAAAACGATAGCTCTAATCATTTAGATAATTAACAAATATTTTATGTACTTGATTCGTGAGAAATCTCCACAGGAATAAGTAAAGCGGATTTAATAACATGGGTCGCTACGCAAAGTTTTAATTTCTTCCAGATTTAAGATTTATCAAAGATTTATTTGAAAATATTCTAATGACTTTGCTGATTACCTCACATTTCATGACGAACATTTTATTCTAAGTAGTAAAGCGTAGTTATGAATTAAATATGCTAATATAACATATCAGAAAATTACTTTCGCCACGAAATAAATCCAATGTAGTCCAATAACACGCATCTGATCGTAAAATGTAATGCTTCTGTAAAGAAACATTGACGGCAATTCGTCACACATTTTATTCATTACGAAAATTAATAATTCTACCAAAACGATTAGACACAGCATTTTAAAGGTATGCATGCTAAGCTGTTAATTAAAGATTATAAACGGGCAATGAAATTTTTCTCCAGGCACAGCATTAAAAATACGCCATTCTAAGTCGTTTTGAGATCCCGAACAACAAATTATTAACATACATACATAGGTTTAAAAACCTAGAAGCATAGTTTCAAGAGCGTTCTTTTTATAGATTAAATACCGGGAGAAAAGTTGTGGAAGTTCCGAGTAATTATAAATACTCACCGTACACCAACTACTAACCATGTACCAGGCTAGGATTTATTTCGAAATTTCTAAACTTACCATGAACAGACTATATAATCTTATTAACACACGTGCTAAGGGGTTCCATTTCGCGACGCAAGCAGTTTAATGTTGTCTAATTTCCAGGGCAGCAATGTCCCCGCCCTCCCATAGCCGGCTTGGAATTCTGGGTAGTTTTGGTATGTCACGGAGCCAGATACCACCCCCCACCTCCTGCAAACAACAGCGCGAACTTTCTTGTCGGTGTAAATGTGTCTCGCGCCCTCCTCCCCCGGGGCCAGGAATGCACAAGTCGCTGATAAGAGAGGCGGGAACTCAGGGGTTGAAGGGGTGGTAGGATGGAGGGATGCTGTGAGCGGTGGAGATAACGCTACGACTAGAGGGGTGGGGGCCTGGACCACCTCCCCTCTCCTCTCGTCAGCGACATGGGTGATACACGGCGCTAACTACAGCCCCATTAACACGCCTCGCAAAAACCTTCCCCTCCCGCCGTCCCTGGTATTACCACTCCTTCCCCTCCCTTGTCTATCCACTAGACGTGTACGCTTGTTTTGTCCGCGGCAAATTGCCTACGATCGTCGACGCTTTTGAACTAAGCCAGTCGCTTCTGTCGCGATACGGGACAGTGTTCCAGCGCGGTTTTGTCCCGTAGAGGTCTTGTTTCTATGTTTTTTTTTTTTTTTTTTACGATTTAGTCTCGACGCTCGTCAAGGATTTAAGCCCCAGTCGATAGGCTGTACCCGAACACACGCACAGATAGAGAGAGAGCCGATGAATGGTCGGGGGGAGAAAACCGGAGGAAAGAGGTGGAAAAAATGACATTCCTCTAACTACTCAGCGTCTCTTATATTCGTACATCGATACACTCATGTTTACACGCGGAAGAAAATACATTCCAGTGTTTCGCAGAATGGTCACGTGAGAAAGACGCAGATTAATAATAAACATTTAACTGAATAAAAATGCGTTAAGCATATTTACCATGCTCGACTCATATGCTTGATCCCAATATTGGGCACAGGTAACATACCTATACAAGCTGATTCAATAAATTTCCTATGCCAGTCTAATCTTTACTACCGAAGTCTGAAGACTTTGAGGGTGTTCATACCGGGGAAAATTACAATTACATATATATATATATATATATATATATATATATATATATATATATATATATATATAGTTAGTTAGTTTTGTAGACATTACTCGAGAGTACATTTTCCTCTTACAAAAAAAATCAGCATAGCCAGATTTCCCATAACGGAATCTCGAAGTCAAAATTTGCATATTTTTACTTCATATAAATCTTGAAAACTAATTAACATAATTAAATTAAATAAATCACATAGTAACTGCATAACCCGAGCTACTGCTTGATATATGAAAGAACCTACCACAAAAAATTGTATTTAAAAAAAACTATAATTTGTTAAATTTTTGTTTCAATTGGCATTTTTTTTTTTTTTAATAGCAAAAAATTTTTACAATGAGTTTGTATATTCTTCAAGCAGTAGACTGTGACATATAGTTCTCATGTGATTCTTTTTCACTTTATTACGTTTATTGGTTTTCAAATAGTATATGAAAGTAAAACATGCATACTTTTGACTTTGAAATTCCATTGGGGGAAAACTGACTTAGCTACATTTTTTTTATCGTAAGTGGAAAATGTGCACTCAAGTAATGTGTACAAACCTTACCCTATTTTATACAAATGTAAAATTATAACTTTTCCCCGCTAGAACGCCCTTAAACTCTGAAGGCAATTAAAAAATATTCCATATGGTAAACCTACCCTAGTTCGTGACACTGTGGCTTCGAACTTCAGTAACAGAAATGTGTTGGACGTTTATTGTGACCTTGTAATTGAAACATTGGTCACACTTATTGTGGAAACTACACATGTTTGCCCTATTTTGGTATCCTAGCGAACTTTGTGTACGTATCATTCCCAATTTTGTGAAGCGCGAAATGCGGTTTGTCAGTTACTATATTAAGGTATATATATATATATATATATATATATATATATATATATATATATATATATGTATACATATGATCGGTTTACTTTATGAGTGACAATAGAATAGGAGTCAAATTCAATACCGTCTGTAGGTGTGGCGCGATTAATTAGTACGCAATATTTCTATAGGTCTAAGTTATAAGTGTAGACCCTGTAATTTTACTCTTGGAATTTACGGCGTCAAGTCTAACGAAAGATTCCATTGTTCTGTTTTACGATTTAGATTAGAATTTTTCAGCATTCTGAAGAAGAAAAACTTTTTTGAACCCAAAACCATTTTTTCTACTAGCTAGGCTTCCTTTTAACAAAGCTTTAAATGTGCTGTCGAACAAGGTGTTCCACAAAATAATCCGCACGAGAAGATCGCGATATAATTGATTAACAAGTTATTAACAATTTTTGTGAGATATAAATTTAAATGCTGTAGTTTACAATAGTAAAATATGTACAAATGGGCGAATGGCCGTGTTCATACAATCATTTTCGTTTAATTCTAATCTTTTGACACAGTTATTAACATTGACCTAGAATTATTTGAAAACTAATTCCCCATTTAAACTCTGCAGTTACAAGTCTTGTAGACAGGCCTCTTTTAACGGCCGACGACGGCAAAGTTGCTAAAGATGAACCAATGACTTGCTAAATCAGCGTCATAAAATGAACTTGTCGTTGGCTGTGTTTAGGAGTCACCTCAGTATTCTCCTAAAGTGACTCCAAACTCTACGGAAAGCCGGACAATGAATCGAACCCACGTTATGCCGAATGAGATTCGAGTTTTACCACTACTCTTCCTAGCTCGGTTAGACAATAGTAGTTGAACGGTTTATTTGTAGTGATGTAGAGGTAAATCAATTAATGTAATACTGTAAAACGTAGCTTTGTGTGGGTAGTATTAAATGTAATCGAAATATTAAAACCTATTTTCTTTACGAAGACAAAACACAAACTTATCACAGACTTCAGCTGTATACAAACCGGTTTTGAATAACACTTCAAAATTCTAATTACAGTTTCTACGAACGAAATATAAATCATAATAGCATTGCGTTGTCATAGTTTATTTAATTTAAATTTGAAGCTACTTAAAACAACACCGGTATGCCGTAGCTATAGACACTTGCTTGCACAAGATATTGCCTATTCACGAAGGTGAACGTTTAGACGAGTCAAGCAAGTTCAGTTCGCCTTTAAAGTATGCAATTTGCTGCACAGGCAGGTATTATCAGTTGCAGTATACCGGCGTTCTTATTACCATGTCGATGACTGTCGCATGAAACTCAGAGGCATCGTTCGGGGCCACAGGGGGGTGGGGCAAATGCACCCATCTGGATTTAGAATTTTAAATGTATAAATATATTTTTGTATTTTTAAATTTAAATAATGCTAACTTAAGCACATAAAACTGAAGTTTTATTACTAAAGTTTCTAATTTATCCATGCTTAATTATTAAAAAAGACGTAACAAGGTCACTGTCGCCGGAAAACAAAATGTTGCCCCTCACCCCTAGAAAAACCTAAAATGATGCCCCTGATGAAACTATGTTCATTTATAAATTTGGTGTGTAAGAAACATTGTGAGCTTGGCTCGTTGTGGCGAAGCAGCATTTTATACGCATTTTAATGTCACCCTTATAGCTCCGTAGATTCTGATCCTCTAACGCGCAGGTAGGCAGCGGCATTAAGTGTTCCCTTCACTGTAGACAGCTTATACTATAAATGTTATTTGAAAGTAATATTGTTATTGCAAATCAGTACTTATGCAGCTCTGAATATTTAAAGAATGTACAATTTCAAGGGTGTCGGCTGGTTGGAGAAAGAGTACGGTTGACATGGGAAGATGAATACGCGATACTTGGATTATTCCATCGTCAGTTCTGCCAACTAACGTGCCCGTGGATCCCTGTCCGGGCACACTTTAAATTGGGTCCTGCGGCATTATATTTCCCTTGCGGCCCACGCAGGGCGGAGGGTGTTGGAGAGAAGTGTCGCGCGCCCTGATTGGCTGGTCGTCGCGCGCGTTTGTTTTCGCGGCCCATTGTCCTCGCCACAGCGCCCAGATGTAATCTAGTTAATGGCCACTTGGCAGCCCGCTTCGTAATCCGCGCTTGATATCCTTATTTTGTGTTCGAAGCTGCTCCCCCTCTTCCCCACCTTCCAAGACACCGCAACAATGTACGCCCGATAATCATGCAGGCTCGTTTGTATCTCGACGCTATAGTGATGGTAATAACCAGGGACTTATAAATTTCACGAAAAGATTTCTGCATCAACTTTTTTCAAAGCCATTCCTGCACATCTGCAGTTTTTCCTTATTGATATTGTCTGTGTGTCTTTGTGAAAAGATTTTTTTTATTTGAATGCACCAATCAGATTAAGGTTACTGCCTTTACCTAACGTCTGTGATTTTCAGTAACATCTTAAGGTTCCTATCTACCTACGTTGAAAACGCTTTGCAGCGTGTTGTGATTAATCATTTTTGAGGAATCTACTCAACGCGCATTACACGTGTATGTCTACGAAAATAACGCACACTTCAAAAAACGCTTCTATAAGTTTAATAATTAGTATAGCGTATTAGAAATATGATTTGTAGGCTCCTCAAAATTGCTAAAAACGGCCTTTTCAGACTGCTGTATCAAGAAATATTTCGGCCGGATTCGAAACACTCCATGATAGAAGCATGCGTTAGACTTTAAACGATAGTTCCCACAAATAAAATGGCATGGTCACAGAGCTTGAAGTCCCATAGGAAAATGATCAATAGTAAAGTTCCGCACGCCAGTTGCGTGGTAGGCGTGTTGAGACGATACTGCGTTATATACGCCGGCTGACGACATCCTTAGCTCGTTATCGATTTTGTGCCTCACATACCCTAACGCAGCCTCCCTATGTAAGAACCTTAAAGGTACGTAACGTTTAAAAAAATTCAACCGCGGACCATAAGGCAGAGCTGCAGATATGCACATGAGACACTACAAGAAACTGTTGCAAAAATATTTTCTCCAAATATAGCGGTTACCATTGTGCAGATCTTTAACACTGCTTAACACTTATATCCAGTGTGTGTGTGTGTGTGTGTGTGTGTGTGTGTGTGTGTGTTAGTGCAGGAGTGTTTCTCATTCGACTGTGCCAATAAATACAAACTGACTGCGACTTCACGCTTCTCTGATTTGCGGGTAAAACCTCCAGACGCTTAAGGGAGTTAGAACCGTAAAATTTAATTTGTTTATATTTGTGCCAAACACTGTTCAACTTTCGCGCATCATATAACTCGTCATTTCCCGAAATAAAATAAAAAAGTCCCCATAGTTTTGCATAATCATTCATCAAACTCACAAAGTGGCCATTGCGGTGTAGTCAAAATCAAAAAAATAAGTAACTAATAAACTGAATATTACAGGAACTGAAAGTCAGTGTATCCATGTTATTTTATGACACGTTTGACAAAAGTTAGTTTTGAAAATTTCAGTAGTAGCCAAAAGTTAAAGTTTTGCAACAAAACAAGATGCATGTGTTTGTCTTTACTTCATACTATCTAAAAATACAATACTGTGGTCACCGTTTAAAGTTCCGTAGAAAATAGAATACAAGATAAACCTTGCACACCATTTTGTAGCGCTGTGAATAGAGTTGATATTTTACACGCCAAGCCTGGTTCTCTGACTCTTATCGCTCCGTTATTCTTACGAGTCGAACGTGGATATTTAAAACCATTACATGGTCTTCTTAAAGTACAGAGTTGCCATTTAATATTTGTTCGATGTTTTATAAATGATGACAAAATATTGTGAAATCTGCGAATATATCGCAAATTCAACTTTGCACTGCAGTACAAATGTGGCGATTGAGATGATAAAGCACCATTAGGTTGCAAATTATGAACAAAAACTACTTAGAGATGATAGTTTATCGCGGGATAACTTGACTGTTTTGGTTAACACACGTTCAGCTTATCGCAAGATTACTGGCTTTATCTTGTACGAAGTGTTGTCACCCTATTTGACTGAGCCTATAATAATCTCGCTACTGTAATATTTAATGCTTGTTATTGGTCAGCGGACAGCTATGTTATATTAGACGTACATCATCCAATCATATGTGTTGAAATTAACTACAGCATTTTCAAGGGTACGTTGGCACAAAACATTTTCGCGATATGCTATCATCTCTAAAAACCCTGCCTAAGCGATTGCGGAGTGATTATTTGTTAACTATATCGCAATGCATCTACGGTTGCACAAGGAAAATATAATTTGCGGAATAATCGCAGATTTAAAATTGTTCTTAACGAGAATGTAAAAGATGCGTGAAATTAAGTTCTTTGGTACGATAACTGAAACGAGCCTTAAATATAGTTAGTTATCCAGTACCTCGGACTTGTATATGGCGCCCGGTGTGGCGGTCGTACTTGTGACACCCCTGTCGGCGGTACAGCACTCGACATAGTGGTGCTCGACACGGATTGATTGTCAGGATACCCGAGTAGACCCTCAGTGTACCTGGTTTACCCCGCGCCAACCCAGGTTACCTCTACGCTCGACGAGTTGTACACAAAGCCGACCACGTGACAAGAGAGATGCTTTGTTGTACTGTCGCGCTCTGCCGGCCACAGCTGTTCCCGCCCACACTGCGTGTCACCCTGCTTGTTGCTTGCTGACGTATCTACAAACATACATGCAATAATACTGTGTCCTACACAAACATACCGTAGCGATTACATTCCCTCTGAGACAAGTAGAAACACTTATCACATTCATTGTATTTGAATGTTTCTTGCCATATTCCTAAATCTACTATACTATTGTGGACGTATGCCATTGTTACGTATGTCGTCCCAGAAATCTTAGAATGAAACCACGGTCGTAGAAGAACAGGTCTGGACACTCGCCTGGAAACTTGACCCCCTTGTTGTTTGGCTGCAGTTCACCAAGTTACCGATAATGCTATACATTTCTGGCGCTGTAATCAGGGCGGTCGAGCTCAAACTCCGTCCACTTCCCTCCCGCTATTATAAACAATTTATCAAAACGTATTTTTTTATCAATTTATAAAACACTTCCTTCGCTCACAATTTTAAATCATGGCCCCAGAAGTCTTTATTTACTTTATAATGTTAGCAATGGAAATAAGTGGGCGGATTTTGATTCCGACCGCCCGGATTACAGCGCCAAAAAGTACAACATTCTCGGTAACTTGACGAACTACAGTCAAACAACAAAGGGATCAAGCAAAATACATTGTTAGATAGGCTAGTGTCCAGACCTGTTCTTCTACTACCGTGAATGAAACTAAGAAAAAAAACAAACGAAAAAAAGACAAAACAAGCCTATTTGGCTGTAGTCAACACATCCATAAACCAAAACAACAGCCCATGAAAGATCCCATTATGAGTTAGTCGCAACAACAAATAAATTTCTAAAACTTGGGTCGCCACAATTAAGGCAGCACAGTCAATACTTGTGTCCTTTATTGTCTTCGTTCCAGTGTTGTCTGTTCTGTCTTAGTTATGGCGTCATGAATTTTACAGATTATTTTGTTTTGTATTTTGAATTTTATTTCTGGGTACTGCTTCCCTGATAGCCTGTATGGCCGCGGCGTCTGTCTTACCTTGGAGAACTTCTATTAAGAAGTAGCAGGAAAGTTGCAGCCAAATTTCGCAAAAATATTTCTACCCACTCTAGGCTCTTTCTTGCATTCATTTCAGCAGCTATTCTTTGCTTATTGGCCTCGTGTCTTTATAAGGAGAGGTTTGTCATTTAACTGCGGGCAATCAGGAAATTAGTTGTGCGAAATTAAACGTTTGTTATTCTCAAATACTCAATTTTCTCCAGACTTCTAACATTTTTAACCATACAGATATTAACGGAGGCGGAAAATACTATCGGGTTCACTCTGCAGGTTAACCAACCTCCGAGAATGTCTGTTTGCTCAAGCAGATAACAGCCTCTTATTGGTTGCTCGTTGACACGGTGATACAATATGATTGGGCCTGTATTAACGTGTTTTTTCATGATTGGTTCAGCAACATACAAGACGTGCCAAAGAAGTCAACGTCCATTTGTTTAAGCTGCACTTTTTTAGGTCCCTTGACATGAAAGTTGATGTCGCCTAAGTGTTTTGAGGTCATCCGGGCATGAAATATTTCGTGAAATTCGGGTATTCCTACCTTTTGATTATTTATTCCGCTACAAAAGTATCCCATAGACTACCTTTTGGTGCTCTGGTTCTTTAACAATTACATACGTTAGTTAACGGCCAGCAAATATCGAATGTTGCACAGGGGAATGGGCGTGTCAAGTTTAAGAAGACAAACATGATGGCGGTGGATAGGAAATAAGAACCATTACAACTAGAGATGGTGAAATTTCGCGAATTTCTGCATGTTAGAATGAAATATCTTATGCATATTCAAGCCTTGCCTATTCGTTCATTGTCCGCTGTTTCACTGAGTAGCAGCTAGTGGACAAATGGTCGGGACTTGAGTATGCATAGGATATTTGATTCTAACATGAAGGTCATTGTATTCGTGAAATTTCACTATTTGTATGTATAACTTGTGTTCTTACAGTGAAATTTACACTTAATGAGTCATCAATATATAACCACGCGATAGTTCTTATTTTAGGACAAATAATGCTGGGTACTCATGAAAATCTTCGCCCATTGTGATTCATAATTGTGGCAGATAGCCTCAAATATGGAGGTTTGAATCATGAAAATGCACTATTAAATTACAAGCAAATAACGTAAAAGAACGTAATATCGTATTCACGTAATTTACCTCAAGACAAGTAACAATATGAATAAATGTTCACCTTCACATTTTGAGTAGCGGTTGGATACAATCTATTGCTTGGAACTTTGTGACCAACCGCTATAGCAATTCGACATGACTTGAACGTATTCAGCATGCAAACATTAATGAAAAGGATCTCCTTGGGAGATTCCACGGAAATCACATATTCAGTTGGAGTTGTATGTATGGACGCCTGGGAGGAAGGCCACCTGAAGCACTGTCGTGCATGATGTGTAGTTTCTGAATGACATTTTCTTTTACACATTTTCGATTACATTAGGCCGTCTACCATCCTCATTAATCATGTTAAGGCCTGTTGAAACCTCGTTGGGTTGGACGACTAATGGGCTCTTTTCACAGGTTCACTTGTGTACAAGGCAAAAATGTTTTGATACAAATATATCCTGTCATTGCTATTCTGCGGCAGTTTCATGTAATGATGTATCTGTGTAAGCTAAAGAGTTCATCTTTGTGGTAAGTCACTAGCCCCAAAGATTTTCGGTAAGAATAATCTTGCACCAACAGGTTTCAATGTCTTACGTACACAACTGCAGCTTTGCTTCATGGTAATTGTTCGCGTGCCTTTGTGCAGAGAAGTCACTCATTTGACTGTGCCAACAGGAACAAGGTTACTGCGACACGTCTGTGATTGGCAGAGAGAGAGAGAGTTGACGTCCAATCACCAACCAACGAATCAGAGATACAAATGCTCACGTAAAGGTCTGATACAATTTGGTGGAAATTATTTTCACCAAAAAGCTGTGGTTTTAGTCATAATCTCATAATTAGATATGATGGTTCATCGCGGGAGAACTTTGAGCTGACTCTCAGCTCGTCCTCCTTAAATTGTACTTTTGATATGAACTTAAAATTTAGTTTCGTCTGTGTCTCCGCTCTGCTTGAATTTCGCGCCGTCTACTCGGGTAGTCATGAACGCTAATTCAGGGTGATGTGCCTTTCCCCCCTTTCCCCTCCTTAGCAACCCTCCCTTCTGACCCCACTTGTTTGCCTTT